>MU224538.1:1953351-1997678 GCA_018584345.1 Thuja plicata | reverse complement strand
ATGAGAAAAGATAGTGATAGTGAAAGTGAAGAAGATGATCTTGATGAAATTGAAGCACTTATGGCTAGAAGAATGCAAAGAGGCAAAGGTAAATACAAAGGTAAATTACCACTTGTTTGTTTTAATTTTAAAGAGATTGGACACTTTTCTGCAAGATGTACTAACAGAAGAAAAGATGACAGAAGTAATGATAGATCATTTGAAAAGAAATCTAATAGAGGTGATTATAGAAGCTACTGACAATCAGAAAGAAGAGATACCCCAGACTATAAGGAAAAAGAAAAGAAGGCTAGTTACCTAGAAAAATGCAAAGATGATGATATTGACACCGAATCTGATGAAGACATCAAGATGGTGTTTGTGGCTGTAAAGGATGATTCAGATGATGATGAAGAAAGGTATGCAGAAACAACTCTCATATCTAAGGTTAGAAAAAATGATGTTTGGATCATAGATAGTGGCTGCACTCACCATATGACCGGTGATAAGTAAAATTTTGAGACCTTTGAATACTATAAAGGTGGTTCAGTAAGAATGGATAATGACACACCTTGTCCAGTTGAAGGTAGAGGAACAATAATGTTGAATAACCAAATAAAATGTGAAAATGATCATTGGGTAAATCGATTGAATTATAATCTATTGAGTGTTTCTCAGTTGAATAATTCAGGTCATAAAGTAGCATTTTGAAAATAAGAAGGCAAGGATCTTCAATAAATCAGGAAATCTGATTGGTACCAATGAGCAGACAAAAGGTAACTTATTCTATCTTAATGTTACTGAATCCACTCTTTCGATTACTATAAATGAAGACATATGGTTATGACACAAAATATTGTGTCATGTGAATTTTGACATGATAAAGATTAGAAAAAAGAGAAATGTCAGAGGCTTACCGACGATGACCAAGCCTGACAACATCATGTGTAAGAATTGTCAAAAAGGTAAAATGAAAAAGTCTAGTTTTAAAAGAAAAACCCATAAATCTGAAGCAATTCTAGAATTAGTCCATACTAATTTATGTGGACCTATGAGGACAAAGAGTTATTATGGAGATAGATATTTTATTCTCTTTGTTGATGATTACTCTAGAATGATGACAGTCATGTTTCTAAAAGATAAATAAGAATCATTCAGGATGTTTAAATGGTACAAAGCAATGGTTGAGAAGCAAAGTGGTAATGAGTTAAAATTATTAAGGTCAAATAGAGGAGGGGAATTTATTTCAGATGAATTCACTAACTTTTGTAATGAGCATAGAATCGAAAGACAGGTCTCTGCACCGAGAACACCGCAGCAGAATGGAATTGCTGAAAGAAGGAACATATCCATAGTTGATTGTTTAAGGACACTAATGACAGAGAAAGGCATCACCCAAATCTTCTAGAGGGAAGTTGTTAGTACTATTGTTTACACATTGAACAGAGTACAATTAAAGAAAGACACCAAAAAGACATTTTATGAGCTATGGTATAGATACACACCCAATGTGAGTTATTTCAAAATTTTTGGCAGACAATGTTATATCTTAAAAGATTATAGAAATGGAAAAATTGAATCCAAGAGTGATGAAGGAATATTTTTAGGGTATTCCACCAAGAGAAAGGCTTATAAATGTCTAAACAAAGCCTCTAACAAAATTGTTGAAAGTACAAATGTAAAGATAGATGAATTTGTAGAGAAGAATGAAAAGGAAAGCACTAAAGAACCAGAGGACTACAATAGGTTTACTTACAATGAGGAACCCGACACTCTACCCAACCAACAATGTGAATCTCCCAAGAAACATATCATTGCACCCAAGCATCAGGCTACAAATACCAATGATCAGAATATTGCTCAAAATGATGCACAAATTGATGGAGAACAAAATGATGATCAAGTTGATAGACAAAGAGATAAACCTGTACTTTCAAGATATGTCAGAAGGAACCATCCATAGACTAGGTCATAGGAGATAAAAAGGTTGGTATGAGAACTAGAAATAAGTCTCTTAATACTAGATGTCTTATTTGTAATTATGAGCCCAAATCTGTCAATGTTACACTAGATAATGATGAATGGATAAGTGTTATGAATGAAGAGATTGAACAGATAGAGAAAGAAAAGACATGAACACTTGTACCAAGACCAGATGACAAGAATATCATCGATGTAAAATGGATATTCAGGAATAAGTTGAATGAGAATGGAGAAGTCACAAGAAATAAGGAAAGACTAGTATGCAAGGGACATGCACAAGAAGAAGGAATTGAATATGGAGAAACCTTTGCACCCGTTGCTAGGCTAGAAGGAGTAATAATATTACTTGCTTATGCTACATATAAAGGATTCAAGGTATATCAAATGGATGTCAAGTCTGCATTCCTAAATGGAATACTTGAAGAAGAGGTATACATTGAATAACCAGAAGGGTTTGTTAATCCAGACAAGAGGGACATGGTATGTAGACTTCACAAAGCCCTGTATGGATTGAAACAAGCACCCCAAGCCTGGTATGAAAGACTTCATTCCTATCTTATAAGTATTGGATTTGTAAAGACTAACTTGAAAACGATAATCTTTACTTAAAGGAAGATACTGATGCTAACATTTTGATTGCTGCGATATTTGTTGATGACATCATATTTGGAGGCAATGATATGCTATGCAAATCATTTGCAAATGAGATGAGAAAATAATTTGAGATGTCTATGTTTGGAGAGATCAATTTCTTTCTTGGTCTATAGATCATGCAACAAGATGAAGGTATTTTCATTACATAATCCAAGTACATCAAAGAACTACTGAAAATATTCAAGATGGAAGAATCCAAACCAGTTGGAACACCGATGGCGACTGGATGTAAGCTAACAAAGAAGGATAAGTCATTAGAGGTAAAGTAGACTTTGTATAAATCAATGATTGGAAAACTCATGTATGTTGTACATACTAGACCAGATATTGCACATGCAGTAGGAATAGTTGCTAGATTTTATGCTAATCCCAGAGAGTCACATATGACTGTTGTGAAAATAATTCTAAGATATCTGAAGAATACCGAGGAATATGGATTATGGTACAAAAGAGAAGGCAAATTTGAACTTAAGGTTTTTACCGACGCTGATTGGGCTGGAAATCTTGATGACCAAAAGAGCACAACTGGAGGAGCATTCTTCATGGGTGACAGACTTGTCACATGGATCAGCAAGAAACAAGGATGCATCTCACAATCTACTGCAGAGGCAGAGTATGTTGTTGTTGCGGCCAACTGCTCAAATATTGCATGGATCAAACAGTTACTGGAAGGTATGCATATGAAAATTTTAGAACCAGTAATTATCTACTATGATAATACCAGTGCAATAAACATTTCCAAAAATCCAATCATGCATACTAAAACCAAGCATATTGCCATCAAGTATCATTATTTAAGAGAACAAGTTCAGGAAAAGGAGGTGATACTTGAGTATGTGAAATTAAAGGAAAAATTGGCCAATATCTTCACCAAGCCACTACCCAAGGATGCATTTGAGTACTTGAGAAAGAGACTAGGGGTCAGACCCTTGTCTACTGGTCAGTAAGCTGACTAGAAGGCTGCATCAGCCTACATATTATCAAAATATCATTCATGTTGATGCAAGTAAAGAGATGGACTTCAAAGATAAATCTATATACAACAAGGTATTTATCTACTCTGAGCAATAGAGTTATTACCGATGGATTGGGAAATTCAAGGAATATATTATGGATAGAAAGGATCCACTTGAAATCATTGTCAAAAGCTTGTTTGAAAAGATAAGATGTTTGGCATTAATGTCAAAGGGAGAGAGATATCTCATTATCACACTAATAAAGGGAGAGAGTTTATCCATTATCATCTCAGGAAGAGATCATATCCATCAAAGAGAAGTAACCAGAAAGGGAGAGCAAATAGAAAGGGAGAGAAAACATCAAAAGAAAGGAGAATAGTCAAAGGGAGAGAGTTTGACATAGAAGGAGAATAAATTACATCAAAAAATTCTACATCTATCCAATAAAGGGATTAAAGACATATAAATCTGCAAGAATCAAATCAAAGCTATTTGAGCTTACCGATAGCCAGACATTTGTAATAGTTACATTAGGAAAGCTTGATGAAACTGTATATTTCATATTGTATTAGCAATAGTATAGTATGATAATGTAGTATGTTGCCATCAATGCCAAAGGGAGAGATTGATGACATATAAACTGATTGAATGTTTGAAGATGTTAAGTTGATGATCATGCAAGGCATTAAATTAGTTAATGTATTGTATTTTAATTGATGTCAACTTGATATAATTTGTATGGTCATTGTAATAGTGCCAAATACTTCAAAGAGATGATGAATTAAAGGCTATACTATCAGTAATGCATATAAGTCAAGTATTCACTAAGTGACTACATACACCGACGGAGTGCACCCGACAGTCAGAGTAAAAGAAAAAAGTCAGAGTGTTGTCCGATGAGGAAATGCACAGAATTACCGACAAGCAGAGTTAAAGTGTTACCCGATGAGCAAAACACAGAGTAACCCAGTGGACAGAATTTTAGTGTTGCTCGATGGAATAGAAAAGGATGGAGATCATGATGACAACTGAAGGCACACTGACAGAACAGTTAGTTATCACTGATGACTAACTAAAGTGTTGACCGAAAAAATAGAGAGTTCAGAAAATGACAAAATGCTTAGCTGTCAAGAAGCTAAAGATAGAGTTAATGGGTACTTATCATTATTTTAATCATCCAGATAAAACCAGAGATAAGTAATTGATTTAAAGCTACTTTGTCTAGTTGGCAAGAAGATTTCTATGAGATCATACAAGATATTTTCTTTAAATATATTGGCAAAGATTGTTGAACACGCCAAGATCAAGAAAGCCAAGAAAAGAGGAAATTGTGTCTATAAGAGACAAACTCAATTCATTACGAATTGTGTGTGGGGGGTGAACAAGAGAAGAGGAAAGATGCTAAAGGAAATCTGAAGGAGAAGAAATTCTTCATTTCAGTCCTGATCAACAAGCTAAAGGAAGAGCTTGATTTTGTAGACACTGACAAATAGTGAGACAAGCATCACAAAGAAGAACAAGTGTGGAGCAAAGGTATATATTTGATTATATTGATCAGTGAAGTAATGGACTTCCAATAGATCTAAAAATATGCAATTGAGTTGTATGCGTGAACAAATCATTAGTCTTTTAGTTTAACCATTGAAGCATATAAGCCTCTTAACCGAGCAGTACTTAAAAGTCTTTTTCAATTGAGATACATCCCAAGGAGTATCAAAAATTTTGATCACAAAAGTAGCATTGGATATGCCCTATTACCTATTGATAGTCCAAGTGAGCATTTGATCAAGGATGGTAGCATTAGATGCCAGATACTAGTTGACAAACTATTTCTAAATCCTCTAACAAGGTCACACCTAATAGTTTGTTTGTAACCTTTAACAGGGTTGGCTCTTAACAGGGCTCACTTCAAAAGAGTGAAACTTTTGGGTACCAGTCCTAGTGGTTTTTCCCTTAACAGGGTTTCCACATTAAAAATCCATGTGTTATGTGTGTATGATTCATTTCTTTACTATTTTGTATGTTACATAATTAATTCTGGATTGCTCGTTATACTCTACATATTTATTGTGTTTTGGTAAATAGATGACTGCTTATCGGTAAACATACAGAAGAAGGTTTAACAGAGCAATCTGACAAGTACATTGATATAGGTATTTCATGGCATACATATTATAGGACAAAAGATAACTTGAGACATAATTAGTGGTTATAAGATTGAAGGGTTGATTTGAGGATTAATTTTTGAGGCCACTGATTCACCCCCCCCCCCCCCCCCCTCTCAGTTATTTCTAACATATAGCATGTCTTTTAAAATATGTTAGAGGTATTCTTTCCTTAGTCTCTATAAATATTAAAATATGTTGAAAGTTCCATGGTGGTTCATACTATGCTAGTATCAAAATAAAGACACAAAACCTTCATAGTTATACGTTTGTTTGGGAGACTATCTATATAAACTTAAACTGAAATAGTAGCAGTAAATTCATCACTATATTCCTCTATTTTCTTCTAACCAAAGTGTGAAAAACAAGCTCTTCCTCCTCTTTAGATGAATATGCAAGGCCTATGTCAAATCTCCTTTTTCCTTTAACCACCTTGAAGCCTTTAGTCGAATTCTTTAGAATAGCAGCAGGAATAGTTGTATATCATCTAATGACATGGTGCCAAAGTCAGCTCCACTTCAAATCCTTTTGCCTCCAAATAATCCTTGACCCATTTTGTTAGAAACATTGAGAGGGGGGGGGGTGAATCAGTGTTTGTCTATTAATTACTTTTCAGCAACTTAAACATAAATCAAACATACATAGAATGAAGCTTAACATAAGAACTTATAACACATGATATGATTATGAGGAAACCTTAATCAGAGGAAAACCCTAGTGGGAATTAGTACGCACAAATATTGTACTAGGTATAATGAACCTGTTAAAGTTCCTTTGCCCTGTTAGAAGCAGTCTTTACAATATGAGTACAATGACCTGGTTAAAGGTCTGACCCTATTAGGAGTCTTTTAAAAAACCTTTTTAAAGGTATATGGCTCACTACCTAGGCTCACTACCCAATAAGATGAAGGCCTCAACCTTCTGAAAGATGATATGCACTATATCAAAATGAACTGATGTGATGACACTATTGTCTGATCAGTTCCATGTATGTGTGAATTCTCTTACTCTCTTAAAGAGCTATATCATGTACTAACTTCATCATATTTCTCTTCTATATCTTCCTCTTGCATAATAATCGACGCTTGTAACATATCTTTACATTACATACTTATATGTTCATATCCAAATAGGCGCTACCCAAAACAAGACACTAGTCGGCCCTAAAACAAAATATACAATGCCTCTGAACAATTTGGCTCAAGCATGTTTACAACATTGCTAATTACATTATTACAAACATATAACCAAAGGTGCTTAGCCATTACATAAGAAAATAATACAGGCTGATCAAAATACTTAGTCGTCTTCCATGCTCTGTCTTCTGGACTGCTGGTCTATTGATCTGCCTGTAACTTTTCCATACTGTGGTTCCATACTATGCATGTTTGGATGTATCATGTACATGTGTCATAAAACTTATATCTGAACACACATAAGTTGAATCGATCTCTCGCACGTGCGTTGATGTGCTAATCGCTGAGTATCTTTGTCTGCCCTATTTTCCATAGTCATTTTGTCTTTCATGATAGAAACTAAACATGACTTTGTTTCCATGATGACAACACAAAATGAGTCATGCATCCTCAGGAAGTCAACTTTCCAACAATCTCCCCATTTGTCATTTATGGCAACAAAGGAATGTGACCAAGTTACTCAAAATGACTTAACACAAAAAGTGACTGTATATCATAACATCTTATTGATATATACATATACTTCTCCACATATACACATTCTATATTACTCTCCCTTTGACATTAATGACAAAGGTGTACAAAAACTTGTAAGTCTTCTTCATAGTTACTCCATGTAAACTTTGGGGTACACAATCTGAAGAGATTGGATCTCTTTCTGCCAAAATTCTTTCATTGCATCAACAGTCTATAGATGCACGCATAGAGCATATGTCAGCTTCTCCATTTTTATCAGATCCATGAAAGGACCTTGATCATATGTCACAATGGTGGCATCAATCTATTTTATTTTCTCATTAAGGACTACTAAAGATGGTGCAAGTGCATTTCTCAACTGGGTTTGCCTTACTCTTATCTTGATGATTTCCAACTTAGCTTTCTCAATTTTGTCTAACTGCCCTTGATAAATATTATTGCATATGTTCATGTCTTGCGTGGAAGTATTGACTAATTTTCTGATGCTACCCACCATGATCTCTGCCTCTTCTACCTTTTTGACATGCTCAGAGGTGAACTTCATTCTGTCCATGTAGTTTGCTATGACTTTCTCTCCTTTAGCTGCTAAATCTTTCAATATGGATTGCCCAATCTTTAAGGATTTTAAGTCCAAGGTAAATTTCTTTACCAATTCATTCAATCTCTCCTTCTTGTATTCATCTTCTACAATTTGAGTAGCAGAGTCTACTAAACTTGTGAAGTGTTATTTGAATTTTTTCAAAATGTTATCCACATCTTCAACTTATTAGACTTTGGCTACTTTTTGATCAGCAGGCACTAAGTCATTCAATATGTTTACTATTTCCAAAAAGTGAGGATTCCTCATTACTTGTTTCTCATTTGCTTTTTCTATAGCAAGAACACTGATCTTAATTAGGTCTTCTTCTCCCCATGCATCCAGACTTGCTGAATTAGGAGTTAACCTTGACAACAATGATGTGGATGGTTGAGTGGATGGTGAGAATATAGTGTTCTAACTAGTATCCATGCATTCAAATTTTACTGGTATCTCTTTTATTAGTGTCTCATCATCTTGAGTATCTTTTTCTTCATTTATGTCAATTGGATCATTGGTGGGAACTTCATCTTGTTGTGCAGATGTATCATCAGTGCACATTTCTTCAGTGCTTACAAATGTTTTATCAACTATGTCCATGTCCTTGTCAGATGTTGTCATCGATATCTTGATGTTATCAACCACTATGGTATCTTCTAAGTATTTTTTTGTATCAGAAGTTATTGTCACTATGGGTGCTAAGACCTGTGGACCTGTCATAGATGCAATCTGAATCACTCGTTCTATAGCCTATTTGGGAGGAGTTGGAGTTACCTTTGTTGTAGGTGCCATTGATGGATACATGTGTCTGTCCATAAACACTTATGCAAATTCCTTTTTAGTCTCCTTTCCTATCTTCTCATACTCCTTTTTCATAATCTGTAGGGTCCTTGTCTTAGTTCAGAGATGAGGCTTCACCAGATCTAATAGAATAGCCTTCTCATCATGCAAGCATACAGGGAGAAGATTATCCAATGTATCTTCTCTTATCCTCAAGTCTTCCTCAATTGCATGTCTTTTCATAATCTCCAATATGTTCCATAATTGATCCGGTATCACTGTCTTGAGTTCAAGAACTGATTTCTTAAACTTGATCATATGAGATATGATCATAGAGTATATCTTAGTCTTATAAATTTCTTGATACTTGTCATAGACCTTAGAAAGTGTATCTAATCTCCCTTCATTCACAATCCTATTCTTCAAAACATTTAGACTAGGTCTAAATCCTACCTCAGGAGGAGCTTGATTATTCTTTGCTTTGCTCTGAGTGCTCCTTGATGATGGATGATTATTAGGCACTTGTTTTCTTCCTCTAGGTTTCTTACTTGGTACAGAAGGTGGAGAGGAGTCTAGGTCAATAGTGGTAGAGGGCACAGGGGTTCTCTCTACTTTCTTCTTCTTCTGGACCTCTTCAGTCTTCTCAAGTTCTTTAGCTATTTTGGCTTCTCTAGCTTTGTCAAGATCTTCTTAGGTGACTCCATGTACTCTTAGAATGTTAGATTTAATTCTGGATGCTTTCCTTTTGTTATCAGCACTGTGTAAGATAATCTCAACTTCATTGGTCTTTTCTCTATAAGTGCCCCACCTAGGCTTATTAGGATCTTTAGGCATGAACAATAGAACTTGCACATATCCTTCTAGCACATGTTCTTCCACTTCAAAATAAGAGGATGAATCCATTTGGTTCTAGGTTCAACTGCCTCCATGCAGGTGCAATCTGTTTCCACCATGAAACATATGGTATCCTTATATTTTCCAACTATCTTCTCAGATAGTCTGAACCTTTTCTGCATCTTGATCCTAAATGTCTTGATATCCACATCCATGGCATCCCTTGCACTGCTCTCTAGAGTGGACTTAAGAGAAATCTAAGACATTGTGGGTTTGCTCCTATCTAGATAAAGGTTTGCAACCTTTCCAACTATATCAAAATACAAGTAGATGATCAAAGATCCAAACCTGAATGTCTTGCTCTTTTCATGCTTGATGATTCTAACATTGTCAATCAGTTGAGTGCACAAGATCTCACATAGGTTATATTGAGTGTTATCCTTCACCATTCTGATAGCTGCTAGAACTATTGCTATAGAGACATTGTTCAACCTACTTTCTTGCTGAAACTTATACCCAAGTATCATTGTTAAAAATTTTATGTCATCTTCTTTGATAGGGTCAACTGTCATTCCGCGCTTGTCACTTCTGGATAGACAAACTTGTTCAATTTTCTTCTTGACATCCTTGCCAGTAGGAAAAATTGGTCCAATCTTGGGAATTCTGGTTAACTCATGGATTAGGTCTATAGTGATGCACACAAGAACTTCACCAATCTAGTAAAGATCATCATGTATCCTGCTTAGCAAAATCTTCACCCATTCTGGCTCATCAAATTCATGCACATTAGAGTACTCAAAAATAGGGTTATCAATCAAGTGCATGAACTCATCCTTGAATGTGTAGTTAGGTTTCATCATAGATCCCATATGAGTGGCTATAGTGACATCTCCTACTATTTCCTTATTACAGTAAATGTATGCGCAGATATCTTCCATGTGAACAACACCAAGCGGGGTTTTGGAGAAAGCCCCTTCCACATCATCCAGTATGGATTTGAATGGATGTTTCTTGAATACAAATCTCTTCCTCTCTGCTATATCAAACACAAAAGGAATCGCCATACTTACTTGGAACTTTGATTAAGTAGGGTTTCACAAAATTTTGAAACAGCGCGACTGCTAGGGTTCCATTTCAACTTCTTATCCGTTTTCCTAGCTGCCAAATCTTTTATGCTTCCATGCTTGCTGCTTAGTGCTCCAGTGCTCTCCAAATTCTGTGATCTCGAATGTAAGTGTGAAGAGGATTAAACACTTACTTTCTTTTATACAATCTACCGCATTTAATGTTTGTAACCGTACGCGAATTACTTAGAGATTTTGTAACTTTGATTCTGATGTATTTTAGACAATGCATGAATGCATACAACAATATTATGTGCTTATAACCATGAATTCATAGGCGCATACTCAGAGGTGAGTATACCAACTGTGCAGGGGTCCTAAGCTAGAATAGCTCCCCCTAAGACCAAGAAGGTCTATTCAAGAAAAAGTAGAGGGTGCGTCCACTGTGGATGCATCAATTACTTTGTCAACATCATTTTCCTTCTTTAATTCAACCCAAATTTTGCTTGAATCTTCATTTTCTTGAACAAACTTGACTTCTCCTTTTTCTTCAAATAGTGATTTCTTAGGTTCATCTTTCTTTTGAGTTCTAGATCTACAAAACCTTGAGATGTGTCCAGCCTTTCCACATGTGTGACAAATGATAGGAGGTTTGATGCTCTTGTTCATCATGCTGCATTTCTTTGTTGTGTGACCATTGTAGTTACATATCTAACATGTAGTGTTCTACAAATTTCTTTCAGGTTGATTTCTGTGATTGTTTTGATTCATTCTTCTTTGATTTGTTCTGCAATGTATAGCCCTGTGACCAAACTTATTACATGAGAAACAATAACCATTAAAAGGTCTTACCTCTTTGCAATCTCTTGCCAAATGACCATGTTTGTTACATGCATAACAAGTTCTATTAACTTTCTTGATTTCCCCTTTAGGTGGATCTATTTTAATCTCTTCTACATTTTCAACTTTCTTTGCTTCTGAAGGTGCTTCATGATCTTTCTTTCTTTCTTGTAATGAATTGATTTCAATTTGTGCTACACTGTATCTAAGACCAGTAGTGTCTCCTTTCTGCTTTTGTGCATTAAGCTGAGATTGAAGTGCATCAAAACTTGTCTGGAGTTTATCAATCTTATCTTTTTCTTCTATTAATTCATATTCCAACTTCTTCTTTATGTTTTCCAATTCCAGGACTTTCATATTTTCTTTCAAGACTTCATCATCTAGTTGTTTGCTTTCTTTGATCTTTCCTTCAATAGCAATTTGGCTGTCTGTGAGTTGTTCATCTAAATTTTCAATTTTATCTTTCAGAGACATATTCTCTTCATTCAGATTTTTTATCATTTTCCCTAAATCACTTGTAGAACAATCCTTTAAATCTTTCCTCAATTTCTTGATAAGAATTTGTGAGCCATCAAATTTTAGTCTGAGTTCTTCATTTTTGTTTTTTGGATCTATCAAGATCTTCAAGAGCTGCTTCAAGATTATTTTTCAAATGTTTTACTTCTGCTAATTCCATGATCTCCTCAAGTGGTTAAACTTATTTTCTGAGGCCCAGAGCTCTGATACCAATTGTTAGAAACACTGAGAGGGGGGGGTGAATCAGTGTTTGTCTATTAATTACTTTTCAACAACTTAAACATAAATCAAACATACATTGAATGAAGCTTAACATAAGAACTTATAACACATGATATGATTACGAGGAAACCTTGATCAGAGGAAAACCCCGGTGGGAATTAGTACCCACAAATATTGTACTAGGTATAATGAACCTGTTAAAGTTCCTTTTCCCTATTAGAAGCAATATTTACAATATGAGTACAATGACCTGGTTAAAGGTTTGACCCTGTTAGGAGTCTTTCACAAAACCTTGTTAAAGGTATATGGCTCACTACCTAGGCTCACTGCCAAATAGGATGAAGGCTACAACCTTCTGAAAGATGATATGCACTATATCAAAATGAACTGTTGTGATGACATTATTGTCTAATCAATTTCATTTATGTGTGAATGCTCTTACTCTCTTAAAGAGCGATATCATGTACTGACTTCATCATACTACTCTTCTATATCTTCCTCTTGCATAATAATCGACGCTTGTAACATATCTTTACATTACATACTTATATGTTCATAACTGAATAGGCGTGACCCAAAACAAGACACTAGTCGGCCCTAAAAAAAAATATACAACGCCTCCAAACAAGTCAGCTCAAGTGTGTTTACTACATTGCTAATTCCATTATTATAAAAATATAACCAAAGGCACTTAGCCATTACATAACAAAATAATACACGCTGATCAAAACACTTAGTCGACTTCCATGCTCTATCTTCTGGACTGCTGGTCTATTGATCTACATGTAACTTTGTCATACTATGGTTCTGTACTATGTGTGTCTGGATGTAGCGTGTACATGTGTCATACAACTTATATCTGAACACGCATAAGTTGAATTGATCTCTCACACATGCGCTGATGTGCTGATCGCTGAGTATCTCTGTCTGCCCTATTTTCCATAGTCATTTTGTCTTTCATGACAGAAACTAAACATGACTTTTTTGCCATGATGAAAACACAAAATGAGTCATGCATCCTCAGGAAGTCAACTTGCCAACACATTTGACGTCATCACATGGCTTCACTTGAATCCATTTTAAGAGGAAATTCGCGTTCCTTTTTATGATACCAAGCCTTTCTATGAACACCCTCTTGTCTTCAAAGACCATAATTGGTCTTCTTACACAGCATGAAGTCTAAAAATTTCCAAGCCAAGACACGAAGAGCAACTCAACATAAATGTAGAAGAGACCAGGCATCATCATAAGGTGTATCAATCTGATCAGAAACCCCAAATGCATCACTTCACACATAAATATACTTGGCACTATCAGATCTCCATCCAAACAGGGCTCTACAAGTGTGGATACATGACCCAAAAGATTAGATCAAAGAATTTATGTCGCTCTGCAACAAAAGTCTCAGTTCACCACTATGAAAACCTCTGAGAAAATATTTAAATATTTGAAATTCAGTTACAACAGCCATAGGTGGCATGGAAAATAATATCAACGGTCAAGATTTGAAACCTCTATAATCTTTAAAATGCAATTGTAGATGAACTTTAAGTCACCTAGGCACCAAGTAAAAAAATGATTACTTAATCCTAGTCAACTTCCATTGACCTCCACATGGAACCTCCCCATTGGGCCTTAGAACCACCTATCCCTTACCCCTCCTACATAGGTCCCACACTTCTTACCGTCGACCTAGATGCATGACAAGACTTTTGCAATCGCACGATGCATATCTTCCCTGTTTCTTTCCTTCATGCAATGGCAACAATTTACTAGATCTGGTCTCCTTTTTACCATCTTAACCTTTGCTAATGCTTCCATGCATCACCCTTTCATTTGATCCACCTGACTGATCCCACCATTTACCTCGCCGCATGTGCCATGTCGCACCACCTAATTTGTTGGGACATTTGCCACCTCATCATCATACTTGGCCCTGCCACCTATTAGTCTATGATATGTTAGCACCCATGCCATTGTGTGATCTGACTAGACCTATCATGACTAGTATCAAGCCATAGCGCTCTACCAACACCTATCATTGCATCAACCATGTCATGTGAGTGCTAGCCCACAAAATTATCCTTTCTTTCCACCATTTAACCATCCACGTCACTGCCCATCCACTGAGTCATCTGCCAAAAGGTGTGTGCCTTTTAGGCACTTCATTACTAAGTGCTCCAATATAAAAACATATGAATTTTCTTTCACACAGCCAATGTGGGATATATGGCTTAGAGAATTTCTAAGCAAAATAGACCAACGAGGGCACCATTGAAGCTCTGATCTTTCTGACTCATTTTCAACTACATAGAGACAACCCAAAGGAAACAAAGCACATCTTCCTTGTCCCTCTACAACTTTTCAATCCCATAAAATGACAAAAAAACTCTACAACAGAACATTTCCACCATGGAAGGAGGTTAAAACATTATAAGAAGTTTAAATTGGGACTGTCATAAAAGAGTCCTAACAATGGCTCCGACTAGGGATGTATGCCTCTTGCAAGCATGGAGAGATTCCATATCTCTAAGAAAAATTAGACCACCTACTTGAAATAAACTAACTAACAACATAAAAACAAAAAGAATATATACAAACACTCATGTTCATGGATTCTTGTCTTTTTAAGAAAAGTAAAACTTCAGGAACGTCCATGAAGTGGCAATTCAAGAATATTTCCAGTTAAATCCTTTAACATATATGAATTAGAACCCCACCTACCATGAATTATGTATGGGCCTAACCAAATAGGATAAAATTTGGCATGTTTTCCTTTGTCCTCTATTCTGGCATTCCACATAAAAACTAGATCATCAAGATCAATTTTCCTAGTAGTTCTTTTGTCAAACAGATTCTTGCATAGTAGTTGTAGTTTGACTTTCCTATCATGTGCTTCCCTTCTTAACTCATCAAGTTGTATCAAATCCTCCAACCTAATCCTCATATCATCTTCTTGGTCATCATCATGTGCTTGGATGAATTTATACATCTGCAATAAATTATTCTGTGGTAATCTCGCATGAATACCATAAATTAAGTCAAAAGGTGCACATCCAATAGCCTTTTTTATTGTTACTCTATCCACCCACAGAGAAAGCTGCAATTTTGAATCCAAGACCTTCTTGTTTACATCAAGTACTCTCTTGATAATCTTTATCAATCTCTTGTTACTGGATTCAGCCTAACCATTACCTTGGGGTGATATGGGGAAGAAAAATAAATCTGAATCCCATATTGTTGATAGAAATTAATGAACTCCTCTGATCTGAAACACATAGAATTGTCCACCATAATGGTTTCTAGACAACGAAATCTAGTCAACATATTTTGCATTATAAAATCAATCACAACCCTACTTGTGGCTCTTCTAGTGGGAATTTCTTCCACCCACTTGGTAAAATAGTCAGTTGCCACTAGTATCCATGAATGACCTCCTCAAGACTTATTAGGGATCTCATGTAATGCCCCGCCAGGGAACCCAAGAGAGATTAACCTAAACATGATACTATGTTTGCTGAATAATTTTTTTTTTAAGTTAACATAAAGAGACATACATTATTGTGGAAGCAAATACCATTTATATGCATGTCTTACACACACATAGATTACATGACTCAATGGTTCCATGATGTTGAATTACTTAAAGCAAAACACAACTAGCCATATAACAAAATATTCCATTTGAATAGATAAATCAAATACAACTTACAAAACCATAATTACAATCCTCATGGATAACCATGAAACCACCATAAACTCACATCCACTGCACATGTCGCAGGGTATGTGGTAATCACTCTAATCTACTTAATATACAATATCTAGATTAGGTATCACATGTGATACTCTAATACAAGATTTACAATAATGAAATTACATAATAAATGATGAAGTAACATAAAGAGCTCATCTACAAAGAACCATCAAGCACCTGGTACAAGGATGTCGAATCTCAATGGGTAAAGAATCACTACCACCCGTCCATGTGGAACCACAAAGGTCCACCCCACTATGCTAAGGAGATAACAACAGACCCCAATCGGATATCCAAAGCCAATAAGGAATAACCACTAAGAAAGGGATCTTGATAGTTCTCTAATACAAGTGTACTAATCATCATGAAAGGTAAGACTCACTAATCCAGACGCAACTAACATACATAGCAAATCTAGACTGTGTAAAGGAAGGTGTCATCATGTACGTCTAACCCTTAAGTTTTGTCCTAGCAATCCAAATGGATTCTGGAACTTAAGTGACCATACACGGAGCCAATGACCTCTCATATTGACAAGGCAACTATCTATGCCAGGTACCCCTCAAGGAAACTAACATCTTCTCATCACCATCTTGGTCTATACTAGCACTCAAGCATGGGTGAGGACACATCTTATTAATTCATTTTAATATCTCTCAATATGTCTTTAGTTATCACTTATTAAGTAAACTCCACAATAAGAAATCCAGTAGTCACTTACGGACATGGAACTTATTGCAAGCCACCCCCTACTACACATCTAGGTAACCTACCCTAGGCTCCTAGATCCTACAAAGATCTAGCATAAGTCTGAACCCAAGTATACCCCAAATCTAGTATCCATACATAACAGGAATGACCACATAGAGGTGCACATCAGATAACATGATCGAAAGGGTCACATGATCAATTTAGGATAATAAAGCCCAAAAGAACACACACTAGAGAACAATAAATCAACAAGTCTCTAGGACTCATACCCAGCCTCTGTAACACCCTAGGTCATCTAATGCCCCCATAATCACACATATACACAGAGAGAACCATAAGGATGCATGGAACAAAACCATCCTAAAGGACTGAAAAATGAACATAAACAGTAAACATTTACAACTTCCACATATGAATGTTACTTTAATACATCAATCTAATAAAATGACAATTATCAAAATTTGTTTAAATAACATTCATGTTTCTATTCCATCATACACATATTATAATTCAAATATAAAATAAATTTGTCATGTAATGAATTGATTATAATATGCATTAATTAAATCATGATTAAATATAATATAGGTCAACTAATTATAAATCAACTATAGTATATATTAATCATATTAAAGTTCAACTATAGTACAAGTCAATTTAAAAATTCTTATCTACTAAGATATTAAATTAACAATGAAATATGTTAATTAAAATTAATAAACCTTTTATTAATTAAAATTAATAACCCTATGTCAATTAAAAAATAACAATATATATAAATTAAAAAAAAAATATACATATTAATTAAAAAAATTATTAATAAACAATATATAAATAATAATTAAAAATTTAAACAAATTAAATAAAAATGATTTTTTTAAAAAATTAATTTAAAACTTAACAAAACTAAAAGTTTTGTTTTTAAATCAAAACTTTAATAAAAAATAATTAAAAAACTATAATGTGGGGTGTTCGCATGGCTCACCCCCCCTACGCATAAAGCGCATGTGGTGGGGGGCCCACGGGGCACCTCCCCCTACGCATAAAGCGCTGCTACCCTAGGGACATGTGGGTACTGTCTCCCACCTACCGTATATCTCACCAATGAAATCCATCCCCCATTTTTGAAAATGTGCCTCAACTGTAACAGGCTTCAAAGGAACATTCCTACTAAACTTTAGCTTGCCTAAAAATCTCTGACAAGCATCACATTTTCTAACATATTGATGAGCACCCTTGAAGATTGTTGGCCACCAAAAACTAGATCTGATAATCTTATGGGCAATAGTCTTAGCCATGTAATGGCCACCACATATACCATCACGCATTTCTTTCAAAAGATCATCAGACCTATCATGATCTACACACTTGAGCAATACTCCTTCATTGCTTCTCCACCATAATTGTCCTTGAATTATTGCATACTTCAGAGCATGTAACTTGATTGTTCTATTTTTATTATCATTCATGTCAGGGGGAAGCACCATCTTCTAGAAGTATCCAATGTTGTCCTTGTACCAATCAGAATAATCCATATCACAAATATAAGTTCTCTGCTCCTCTTCTAACATATCAATGTGATTTGCATCTAAATTTCTTTGAACCATGAGTTTATCAAGTCCTAGACCCCTCACCAACTTGGTGATATGGATATCAATATTAAACTATTGGATCTTGTGGATCCATCTACATCTCCTCCCTAAGACTTCTTGTTGAACTAAAATATCTTTTACAACAACACTTGGCACATAAGCAATTATGGTTGCTCCTACCAAATAATATTTGAATGCTTTTACAGCCTTGACCAAAACATAGGCTTGTTTTCCAAAATATCGTATTTCATCTCTGTTTCCTACAAAGACTTACTGAAAAAAGAAATAGGTTGTTCATAGCCTTAAGAATTCTTCTGCAATAATACTGCAGCAATAGTATTATAAGAAGCAAAGGAGAAAATTTGAAGTGGCTTGGTATAATCAAGGGTTATCAAAAAAGGAGCATCTTTAATATCCTACTTGATATTTGAGAAAGCCCTACATGCTTCTTGAGTCCATTCCACTTTAGCTCCTTTCTTCATAATTTTTGAAATTGGCAAACTAGTCTCTACAAAGTTTGTAACAAACCTCCTCAAAAAATTCACTTGTCCAAAGAAGGACTGAATGCCTTTGACATTTTTGGGCTGAGGGACTTTATCAATTGCACTTACCCTTTCAGGGTCAATTATAACTCCATCTTTAGAGACAATGTGTCCTAAAAGCTTTCCCTCTGTCACCCCAAAAATACACTTCTTTGGGTTAAAGGAAACCCCATACTCTAGTGCTCTTACAAAGATCTTTTCAAGATGATCACACTGATGATCTTCTTTCAAGTTGAGTAAGCAGTAAGATCATCTTGATAAACTGCCAAAAACTTATTTATAAAATCTAAAAACACCACATCCATGGCTCTTTGGAAAGTAGCTCCAGCATTTTTCAAGCCAAAGGGCATCCTGACATATACATAAGTTCTCCAAGGTGTGGTAAATGCATTCTTGAACTGTTCAGATTCCTTGACCTTGACCTGATTATACCCTAAAAAACCATCCAACATGGACATCAATTCAGACCTAGTGACTCTTTGCAACATTGCTTCCATGTTGGGAAATCCATAATTGTCCTTCAAAGAGTTAACATTTAGATTTCTAAAGTCTACACATAGTCTGATATCTCTATTTTTATTTCTGACTAGTACCAAATTGGATACCCATGTTGAATGCCTTATAGGCTTTATGATTCTAGAATCCCTCATCTTTTTTAATTCATCTTGCATCCTGGGTGCTAGAGTGGGATTGATAGGTCTTAACTTCTGTCTAAAAGGCTTAGTGCTTTCTTTTAATAGAATCTCATGTTGGAAAATATCTTCTCTGTATGCTTTCAAATCATCATAAGACCATGAAAAAACATGTCTATATTTTCTGAGAAGATCTTCTAATGAATTTTTAAGCTTTGGGGACAAATTCCTGCCAATATATACCTTTTTAGGATCTTGATCTGTCCCCAATTTTATCTCCTCTAAGTCTTCAGGTTTTCTCATTGTACTTATAGATAAGGGCGTGTCTTTGGTATCAAAGGATCTCTCAAGTACAACCAGAACTTTAGGTACCTTATTTGATTTTAGTTGGAGAACCTCCCTTCTAAGAATATTGTCTTTCCCATCTAAGGTCTCCACAAAACCACTAAATTCCATCTCTTTATCACCATAATTTGATTCACAAGATAGGAATCTCAAAATATCCATGTCATCATCAAAGACTTGCCAACTTTCAGCATTGTTGAATGGATGTTATAGATTGAACCTCTATTTCAGAGATCCATGCAAAATTAATATCTTCAAGCCTCAAGGCAATATTAGCCAGTAGTTCTACCATCTTATTCTGACTCCTATCCATCTAATCAATGCCAAATGCATCAAAAATTTCAATTTCATCCTAAACAGCATTCCTATATTGTTTTAATCTCTAATTCCTTGAAGCATATTTGGATCTTGTTTGAGAGATAACCAGCTCAGAGTCCCCAGTGACTCTAATACATCTAATCTTGTGTCTTGAAGCTAATCTCAATCCTATTAATAAAGCCTCATATTCCACAATATTTTTAGTGCAAGTAAATAACAAATAAAATGAGAACTTGTATGTCTTACCACTAGGAGTTATTAGTAACACTCTTGCACCAACTCCTTCCTTTGAGCTTGCACCATCAAAATACATTATCCATAAGTTAGTCTTATCTGCAAGATTGTCTTTCTCTCCTGAAAAAAGCATATGTTGGACATTTGTCTGAGCTTTGTTGTTTTACACTTGAAAAGATCCAATGTCAGTATCCAAGAAATAATTCATTCCTTCATCTTCACTCGCCTCAATCATGTGGGGAGTTCTTCTTTCTCTAGATACTTTGACATTTTTACCAGCTATGTCAGATGTTACAAAGGAAAGATCACACTGGATACTCCCTCACATTGAGGCACTCCATTTCCTAGATAGAAACATTCCATATTGAGGTGGGATGTCAACCACTAGAACACTCATTGTCAGTATCTTTTCTAGAAATGCAGAAAGTGTATAAGGCAAAGCCTTAATAGTACCTATGATAGGAACTTCTCTTGAATCCATTGCTTACATCTCCCATGAGGAGTATCTACCTACAGTCCCATTGACTTTATTATTTCTGCAAGCATGACTATGTTAGAAGCTCGTGAATCAATCATGCAATTCTTAAGCATCTTTCCATTAATAATTAATGTTAAGAAAAAGGGATCCACAGCTCCCAAAGGAGGAGTGACATGATTTGTATTTAAGAAGATTTGAGGGATCTTAGAAACAATCTCATCTGATTATTTTCCCTTTGTATCAGATTTCCCCTTATTGTTCTTCTTCTTCTCATCCATTTCTGATTTCAAGGCTCTTGTGGTAGAAACACTATTCATCCATGTTAAAGTTGTCTCCTTGTGCTTAGGAATCCTCATCATTTCCAAAAGTGGAACCCTGACCGTGATCTGTGAAATCAATTATCCCATGTCAATAGGAGCATATTTGATATCAAAAATATCTTGCCTGGTAATATACAATACTTCTATCCTCATTTTGAGTTTCTAATCTTGGCCCAACTCCTTTAACATCTTTTGGAATAGAAGAAACATTCATCTCTGGTGTCTTTATTTTAATCGTGCAGACAATACTAGGATCATTTGGTTTATTTTTTGTTCTTACTTTTATCTTTTTCACATTATCAGCAGTTGTTTCTTTCTATGGTGTCAATTTAGGGCTTGCTTTTGTATTTGCAATAAATATACCAGCTGGTGTGCCATCGACATTACCAACTATCCTATTCCTTAAATTGTAATTACTTTGTGCTTGGGTAACCAATTTTTCTGTAATTCGAGCCCTTTCTGCATCTGAGGATCTTCTTTCCATAAAAGGCTCCTTTTCTCTTGCAGCAATATTACATCTGATTTTATCAATGTCTTCTTCTTCATCATCTGATAAAAGGACATCATGGTTTTCAGCTTGATCATCAAAATCCTCTTCATATGATGAAGAAAACTCCTAATTCTAGTTGTGGTTATCAGATTCATCACTCCTTAAGTCTCCAGATGTCATTGCATTCCCAACATCATCATATAGTTCAGCTTCCTCTTCCTTTTCTTAATGGGTTTGACTTGGATATGTCTTCAGAGAAATAACACAATTGGCAGGGTTGTGTGGAGATGCACAAGCCTCACACCAGTAATTCTCACTACTCATGTTAGCTGAATTTCTCTAAAGAGGATCAAGAGTATCTTTGTTTGTCTTCTTTTTCCTTTGTGGAATAATGGGCTTTCCATCCTTCCATTGGGTATTGTATGGGTAGTTTTGCATCTTAGGCTGCTGACTAAAATTATTATAGGATTTCCTATTGTTATTTGGAGCTCTTGGATTCTTATTCTCTCCTAGCTTCAAATATTTTATATCATTTAGAATATGTTTCATATTGACCTCTTCCTTAGGCTTAGCATTTGAAGGTTTATCCAATTCCTTTCTTGCAGGCTTCCAATCATCTCTTCTACCCAATTTCCTAGATACCCTCCTATTTGTTTCTATATTGATAGTTGTTTTATAACCTTCTCTTATAGTCTTTGGATTCTTATCTCTTAGGAGGTATCCCATCTTAGAATCAAATGCATTAAGATAGGTATCTAGACAAACCTTAGGATCAAGTCTCATAACCTGAAAAAGTTTATACATATCTCTTTGAAATCTTATGTTGAATTCTGCAACATCTTCATTTTGATTCTTTTTTATATTATTGAATTCATTTAACATGAATCCTTCATTGGTCTTATCACCATATTTCTCTTTAAAGTAGTCAATTAATTCCTCCATTGACCCTACAGAATTATAGGGTAACCCTCTTAACCAATCCCTAACATCCTCCACTAAGGACTAAACAAAAATATTTATCAATACATCCTCATGCGTAACTTCATAATCATGCATCATGTTAGCAAAAAATTTTAAGTTCTCTTCACCTATGATTATATTATTCCCAGCAAATCTAGGAAGTTTATCTTGAATGACACTTTGAACCTCATTAGGGTAACCATGAATATTATGAAAATAAAATTATTTGTACCTTTCAGCATGAGTAGGTCTTCCTTGATATGAAGTGTTATCTTGAGAAGCAGAGGCCTTTACATTTTATGTTGTAGCTCCTTGCGCACCAAGATGAGAGAAGCCAGAAGAATGTATGAGAAAATCCACTTTCTTTTTCATCTCTAGAGTAGCAGTATCATCTTGTGCCTTCTCAAGCACTTTAGCCATAATTTATTGTTCTCTTTTAGACTTTTCAAGATCAATATCCAGTTTAGACATTTGATCAACTGGAACTTTGAGGCCTTTCGGTTCATTTACTGAAATTCTTTCCATTCCTTGATTTCCCTTATCTTTATGTCCTTGCTGATCAATTATCTAGTAAATGATAGGTTCCTCTTCAATTATCTTAGGCTCAGCAATATAATTTATGGCCTCCTAGTTTCGTACTCTCATCTTCAACTGCTCAATTCTAATCATCTTTTGTGTTTTTTCATCTTCCTTTTCTTTGATCCTCTATTGTGTGATGGCCATTTTCTTTTGGAGATGTCTTGTCCATTCTTATTCTTCATCATCAACATCTTATGAATCAGTAAGTGTGATGTCAGAATCTCTTTCCTCTCTTTCACTAGGGGAGTTATAATCTTCATTTGTACCCAATCCCGCATCTGCAGTCTCCTCATACTCAGATGCATTTCCTTCTTGGCTACATTGGGATGGTCTTTCTTCTCTAATTCCCTCCTCCTATCTTTCAATTTGAGGAGCTCTTCTATTACCTTTTCCCTTTCTTGATTTCTCAGATTTAGATGTAGTTGGGACTTCATCTCCCAACCACTCATTAGGATTTTTCTTTGACCAAGACCTGGTGCCTCTGTAACTCATAATGGAAAGTGTATGACAAAATAATTTTTTAATGCTCAGCACTATTGCAAAGAATACTTTAGAGTTGCCACCCCACTAGTTGGGATCACAATACTAACAAATATGAATAATTAAAAATAGAGAACTCAAAACATAAAATAATGAGGAAGGTAAATCTGGAGTAATTCTATGCCTCCAATGATTAAATTGCTGGCTAGTTATGTCAAATTATTGCACATTCCCCAGCAGAGTCACCATCTTGTTGGTGTTTAAAACTATTATGCTACAAAAAAGAAATTAATATATCTTAAGATTGATATTAGGAGTGCTTAGCTTCAAGTATGAAATCTCTGTAAGATAACTGGACCAACTATAGGGTCAAGACTAACCTCTACACTTCTGGCTCTGCAAAACCAAGGCGGGTACACCTAATCCAGACTAAACTCAATTCTCTACAACACCTTCTACTTCTAGATTGAAACAATAGATAAATGGTAAGTAAGTACTAAATGCCAACCTAGAATTTATTGACTCTCCACTACCATGGGTGGGTTAACAAGAACAACTATAAATGTAAAGAACTTTGGTAATGAGTTTGATTTTAGTTTTGGGACAGAATATAGGAAAACTTATCAGACATATATCTCTACAGAATATACTAGTTCTAGATCAGTGCCTTATCCATTTGGAAAACTCCTAAATACAATACTGAAGCTAAAACACCTTATGAGTAAAGATTCAAAGCCATAAACATATAATCTCTCAGACTACACACTACAAGATCCTCAAATAGATATCCAAGTAGAATCAATGTAATATCCAAAGCATTTTAATTTTATCTAAGATCAAAGACTTATGGAATACACATATGCATAAGAAGGACTTATACAGTAAGCCAGAAAACTTACAACTCAATAGATAACACAAAGGAGATATTTAATTTTGAGAAAACATATATTAAGTATGATGAAATCTGGTTTCTGCAACAACGTGACAAGAAAATACATAGTTCAATAATATGCAAGAGATCATAAAACTTTCTACTCTACTTTAATATAGTCTAAACAACATGTGTTATATCCTAGACTAGAAATAAATATTAGCCTAATGCTTCACAATATTTCTCCCAATTCTCCATCCCTCTCTGTAAATGGTCTTGAAAATTCCTCTTATAATAACATGAATGCTACAAGCTCACATTTAGCGTCACGGTTTACAACCATAAATGAAAGCATTAAAATAATTCAATTTACTCAACTACCCTATCATTAAGTTGAAACCCTATCTCTACTCCAACCTACAAAATCTGATCTGATTTATAGCCATACTTCTTGGGATGTGAAGAATAGTAGCATGAATTCTAAAATCTCCAAGTCATGATGTGGAGAGTAACTCAACATAAATGTAGAAAAGACCAGGCGTCATCACAAACTGTATCAATCTGAAAAAAAACCCCAAGTGTGTCACTTCACACATAAATACACTTGGTACTATCAGATATCCATCCAAACAAGGATCTACAGGTGTGGATACACGACCCAAAAGATTAGATCAAAGAATTTATGTCGCTCTGCAACAAAATTCTCAGTCCACTGCTATGAAAACCTATGAGAAAATATTTAAATATTTGAAATTCAGTTGCAACGTCCATAGGTGGTGTGGAAAACAACATCAACAGTCAAGATTTGAAACCTTTATATTCTTTAAAATGCAATTGTAGATGAACTTTAAGTCGCCTAGGCACCAAGTAAAAAAAAATTACTTAATCCCAATCAACTTCCATTAACCTCCACGTGGAACCTCCCCATTGGACCTTAGAACCACCTATCCCTTACCCCTCCTGCATAGGCCCCACACTTTTTACCACCAACCTGGATGTGTGACAAGATTTTTTCCATCGCACGATGCATATCTTCCCTACATTTTTCCTTCACATGATGGCGATAATTTACTGGATTTTTTCTCCTTTTTACCATCTTCACCTTTGCCAATGCTTCCACATGTCACCCTTTCATTCAATCCACCTGACCAATCCCACTATTTACCTTTCCACCTATGCCATGTGGCACCACCTAATTTTTTGAGACATTTGCCACCTCATCATCCTACTTAGCCCTGTCACCTATCAGTCTACCACATGTTAACACCCGCACCATTGCGTGATCTGACTAGACCTATTATCACTAGGATCATGTCATGGTGCTCTATGGACACCTGTCATTGCATCAACTATGTCACCTGAGCACTAGACCACAAAATTATCCTTCCTTTCCACCAGCTGACTGCCCACATCACTGCCCATCCACTAAGTCATTTGCTAAAAGGCATGTGCCTTTTAGGCACTTCATTACTGAGTGCTCCAATATAAAAACATATGACTTTTCTTTCACACAGCTAATGTGGGATATATGGCTTAGAGAATTTCTAAGAAAAATAGACCAACAAAGGCACCATTGAAGCTCTAATATTTATGACTCCTTTTCAACTACATAGAGACAACCCAAAGGAAACAAAACACTACTTCCCCGTCCCTCTCCAACTTTTCAATCCCTAAAAACTTCAAGAAACTCTCTGCAACAGAATATTTCTACCATGGAAGGAGGTTAAAAAAGTATAAGAAGTTTAAATTGAGACTGTCAGAGAAGAGTCCTAACAGGCTCCTTGAGGTCGGAGCAAGAAATATACATCCTCATCTTCTTGAATTCCCGACGCGGTATTTTTTGTCATTTTGAATTGAGGTGGCATCAGGCTAGATCAGCCGCTCCCTCAAACTGATCGAGCAAGGAAGCCTAGGTGAGAGAAATTGCATTGGGAAAGAATCTAATGCACCACCCTTTGGCAATGGCATCGCGGTCTAGGGAGACGATGAGCACTGGGTAACCAAGGGGGTTGGGAGAGACCAACACAGAATCTCCATTGGTCAGGTTGTAACATTCATCTAGGAGCATAATGGTGTAGAGAACCTCCATTTTTTATGTGTTTTGTGTGTTTAGGGTTGTGTTAGGAGTCTTAGGTTGGTTTTGAATAAGATCCGTTAGGTTTTGGGATCTCAACTAGTTCACATGTTTGTAAAGAGCCAAAAGTGCTCCTAGGTGACAATATGGCCATTTTGGTTTAGAATGGTCAAAGTCACTATTTGTGAGTGACTTGTGGTTTTAGTGTCTTCTAGGACCCTAAGTATCCCAACTAGGGTCATAGGAGTGGAAAATATTCATTGATTTGACTATTATAGTCAAAGAGCAAAAAGTGCTAAAAAGTTGCTAGCAACTTTCAAAAGTTGCTCGAGAAACTTTTGCAAAAATTTGCAAATGGAAGTTTGAGCGGTTGTAACTGCCCATGCTCAGGTATTTGAGCATGGTTTGGTTATTTTGAGATGGTTAGTGGAGTTTTTTATTGCATAGTACTTTGGAAAACATTATGTACGGATGGCTCTCTATGTTTTACTGTAATTCTCAGTGTTTTCTGCATTCTGTACGGCTGGGTATGGATTAGATTAGGTGATCATACCCCATGGGGGTGTAGTTCTTTGAATTATCTTTCTTTTTCATATAGTTTTTTTCTTTCAAGTTAATGTAGTGTGGATTTACATTAGGATTTAGGTCACTGTGTCTGCAAGTTCAATTTGCAGAGATGCAGGAGAAAACATGGCTTTAACCTAAGCATCCAATGTTGAAAATGGCTGAAACCATGTGGGATGATGGGTTAGGGTATGTAAATATTGTTTTTGTTTCTTTTTTTGTTCCTAAAATTGAATTCCTAGGCTTGGAGTGAAGCCCTATGGCTAACTGCTAGGAGTAGGTGAGCCTGGACAGGGTAAAGATTGGATTGTAATCGAGCACCCATGATCCTAGATGGATGACTTAGTGGAATTTATGGAATCCCTAATGTGTCACCTTGAAGGATCAAGTGGTTTTCTATGGTCAAATTAAGATCAAAGACCAAATTAAAGAATTTTTGTACTGACTGGTCCAGAGGCCTAAAATAAGGCTAAAAACTAGGGCCTGGTAGTAAATAGGGTTGTGGGTGCATTGAGAGACTACAGTTTTGGATTATTGAAGGGCTAGTGGATAGATTTAAGATTTTCAAGGTATTTTGTGAGGTTGTTTAGAGGAAATGGGAGCATTTGGCCCAAAACAATGAAAATAGACCTACTAAGAATAAGCCCAATTAGGCCTCCTAGTGTATTTGGCAACAATTGGACTGTTGGAGTATCCAGGAGTGTTGGAAATGTTTCCATAAGAATTTTAATGGTCCAAGAACATAGGAAATAGTCTATGAGGTGTATGGGGAAGATCCTAAGTAAGGGTTTGGGGTTCTAGGGTAAGATCTAGTGAAGAATCAAGAGGAATAGTGAACTAGTTGGGCTAGTTGTCATTGAATGAACTTTCTATCTTGATCAAGCCAACTATACCTAGGAGAAAAGTTGGAAAGGAGGGTCTAGGAGATCCATATTGGTGAAGAAAACATAGGAGGAGTAACCATTTGATGGTTAGAATTGGTTAGAATCATTTTGGGAGAAGAAATCACTAGAACTCTAGACCCTCTACATCAGAGTGGTATCAGAGCCAGAATTTCTTGAAGTTTAGTGTATGTCTGAAGGGTAGGAGAGCCACGAGGTTGAAATAATGCCACCCAAGGCAATTTGAAAATATACCATAGTGGACTTTGTCCAAAATCTATTGGCAAAATCTAATTTTACAGAGACAAAGGGTAAGAGGAAAGTCATAGAATGGGGAGATGAGAGTGATGAAGAAGATAAAAGCCAGACAGGAGAGTCAACTGGAAAAGGAAAAGAAGTGGAGATGGATAAAGAACAGAAGGTGTTCTTGGATGCCTTCAAGTCCCTTGATAAAGATAGTATGGAGCACATGCCCTACTATTGTGGAAACTTAAATGGTGAAGAGTTATTGGATTGGCTAGAGGCCATAGACAACCAGTTTGACTACAAAGAAGTATCAAAGGAGAAGAGAGTCAGTTGTGAAAAGGCTAGACTCAAAGGATCTACATTTGTATGGTGTAACATGATGCAAGATGATAGGGTAGCCACTAGTAAGAAGAAGTTATCTTCTTGGGAGAGAATGAAGATTAGATTGAGGGCACAATTCTCTCCCACTGATTATGAGATTCAAATGTATCAGAAGTTGCAGAAATTGAGACAAAAAGAGTACAGTAAGTGCCTACATTAAGGAGTTTCAAAAATTGAGCCTAAGGGAAATAAGAAAAGAAGAGGAGGTAGAAAAGGTAGCAAGGTACCTCAATGGGTTAAGGCAACGAATTAAAGATGAAATTAGTATGATGGCTCCAGACAATATGCACAAGTATTTTTAGTTAGCCTTGAGAGAAAAGGAGAAGGCTAGAAGGAGGAATGATTTCCACCAAAGAGGTAGGGGTAATAACAGTAGAGGATTTAGAGGAAGGAGTAACTTTGGCAGAGGACAAAGCCCAAAGAGACCATGTTAGCTCTTTTTCTTGAAGATACAATTTTAATATGACAGTATAGTTGTGCACTTGAATGCAGACTCCTATTTCATACAAAAGAAAGGCTAATTGATGAGGGTATTAGATAACATCTGGGGAAACTATTACCTCCTCCTTTTTAGAGATCTACTGGCTCAGGAAGGTATTACCTATGAATTATTACAAAATGACAGTATCTTTTAAGTGGATTATCTTCTTACTAAAATGTTGAAATGCCTTTTAATGGATCAACAAGTAAATGACTATGCAAAAGACTATGAATATCCTGATATAGAGCTTAATGACCCATACTAGTATTTGGACAATAGCAATTAGTAAGGTAACAAGGATTCTCATCCTTCTTCTTTTTTTAGTTCTTATGAACCTCGGGAAGGATAACCTATTTTGAATCTATCTTAAAGGAATCAATAAAGTAAATTTTATTCCTTAAACACAATTACTTGAATGGAATGTATATTTGAAATGTGAATGATTTGATAAATTAAAATACTGGTTGGATAATGAACAATAACTTAGCCAACTATAAAACAGTGTCTTATCCTTTGGGCTATGAGTCAATATCTAGTATAATTCCACAATAAGGTGATCAATAAAACATATGCAACAAAGATAAAATGACTTACAGATTATCCTCTCTCTAAAACTATATCATCGTATCCTTAAACTAATGCTAATCTATCTGGGGTCACTTGACATAATTAATCCTTCCTTGAAGGAGCTTACAAATGACTGCACAACCACCTTGTGATTAGTATGCCTAAATGCCTTACAAGTAATCATACAAGAGCTATAACAGTAATGAAAAGAGACAATCCAAGATGCAGAAAAGAGATTGCAAATATTTGAATTAATGTCTTAAAGCTTCAAATACATATAGATAGACAAATAGTACAAAGGCTCAGACAAATTTTAGTAGTCTTTCTTGTAATATATTTCATTTATTTCCAACTGCAACCTCTTTTACAAAATTATACAAAAGCTCTATATATAGGCATAAACCATCTTGGAATCCTTAAGACAAGGATGCTACAAGTCTGACCTTAGTGGTTGCACAGATGTCAACCTTTGAAATAGTCCTATCCTACCAGACCAAGTTGAATAATATGGATTCAAAATTGATATAAAACTACTCACCTCTATTTGTAGGCCTGGCAACTTGCCATAGGCTCCATACACTATATCAATTTTATCTTTAATAATATCTATTCTATGCTGCAAAATTGATTTCAATGCACCCAAAACTACATTGTTATGCTCTTTGATCCCTTTCTCTATTTTAGAATCTATCCCCCCTGCATCCTCTATTTGGATCTCTATATCATGTACCTCTTTAGGCTCAGCAGGGGAAACCTCAGGCTTTTCCATCAATTGTTGTGTAAGCTCAGCTATGAGCTTCTCTTGTGCCTTGATTTTTATCAGTCCCAGTTCTTTGTCCTTGATAATGTCACTAGTATAACTAGTGATTTTCTTCAGTTTCTCTTACATCTAGACTGCTTTTGCCTCATTAAGCTGGGAAAAGTGTGTTAGCACTTGGGAGATCTTCAAATCTCCAGTATTCTAGACTGAACAGATTATTTTTTTACCCTCCATCTTCTCCTGGATGTTCAACAAGGTTGGCTTATGATTATTGGGAGCTAAGATCCACATTTCTAGTGCTTGGTACTTAGGGTTATATCCAAACACTCTTATCATGTCCCCAACCTGTGTCTCTGATGACAATTTGACATTAGGTTGTTTTCTGATCTGATCAATTATAAATGTTGAGGATAAATCCCAACCTTCTACAAGTAACATTCCACTGGCTTTAACCAATTTCCTTGCTTGTTCTGGTGCAATCTTCTTTGATTCAAGATCATAGTCCTATAGTGTTTGTAGAGCCTCTTGGGTCACTGGATCACCTCTTGCTAACTACAACTATGTACTCACTTGTTGTTGCTTGTTCCAGATGAGAAATTCTTTAAATTCCTTTGTCTTAATGAAGTTTTCATCCTTGAGGAATTCATCTTGATGTATTAACCTCTCATCTGTACAAGTTCTAAGAGGTAGCTCTATTTCCTCTTCCTCATCTTTCTGTAGTTTCTTTCCTTCCCTGATCCATTTTATCAACTGGTGATCATAAGGCCTATTTCTAGTTATTAGGGAAACAATTATGTCTATCTTTTTCTCCTTCTTCTGAGAAGGTTCCCCTATTTCTACTTTTTGTCTCTTGAGTGGGGGTTCATTTGTCACTTCCTTCTCAGGGACCTTTCTAAGGTCAATGATATTTTCTCCCTCAGCAACTTGTTCTTCTGCAACTGCTTGGTTGACTGGAGGGGGATTGGGTACATAGTATTATTCAGCACTATCATTATCATATTCTTATGATGAGTGCCCCTTATGGCCTTTCTCTGGCACAACAAGTGCATCCTCTAATTGACTGTAGAAGAGAGTGTGAGAATTGATCATAGCCTCTAGCCTCTTTAAATAGGGCATGTCTAGGAAGAATCCCCCAAAATTTAGGCCCTTTCTCTTCACTTGCCTCTCTAGATCCATAAGCTCATTAAATTTCATAGCTCTCTTATCCACCTCCTCATCCTCAAAAATATTTCTTATCAAATCTTCTTCCATGCATTCTTAATGGTCTTTGGTGTAGGGGATGGTTGGTGTCAGGAAAGTTTTTACAAAAAGGATGAATCCTTCTGTGTCAACATATCTGTATAAGGCCACATTCATCCTGTAATGATTCATCCAATTATTCACAAGGTCCAATTCCCCTTTTCCAATAGTAAAATTATAAATCCTAAATTTCCTTGGCAAAAATGTACCCTTCCTATGTGGAGCAAGGTGTTCCTTATCAGTTAAAATGAGTTGTCTTATAAATTCCATTGTAGCTACTCTTGGTGGCACATGAAATGGAAATACATGTGGAGGGTGGGTACAACCATATACTCATCAATGTGAAGTTCTTCTCATAGTAAAAATCTCCCCAGTTGTGGTCTCCTGGCCATTTGTTAAGATACTGGCAAGGTCTAAGTAATTGTATCACTTTGACTAGAATCCTAGTCTTGTTGACACCTAGGCACTGAAGAATTGGATATACTATCCAATTTTTGAAAGAAAAAAACTCTTGCTCCATAGAGGTATAGCTCCACACTCTCAACCAAAATTGAACAGGGTTAGGCTGGTTGTGATGAAACCTATATGGCCTTAGACATTGACAATTCATGAGTGGGAAGTTGTAGTATAGGATCAAATGCATAAGAATTGAATAGTGCATAAACTTGGGATGATCCTTCTTATTATGTATATCTATGAACCCCTGGTGTATTTGGTCTATGATATACTGGATATAATCATAGTTGCAAGTAGTATGGAGGCTTTGTATGTCCAGCATCATCATCAGAATGTCCGAGGTAATCCTATCTGCTCCTGCATCCTTTCCTAGCACTCTGCAAAGTGCATATGATATGTACTTCATATAGAAGGTCAAGTCCTTGTAGAAATATGGGGCTACTCCTGGCATGGGTGCTATGTAGGTCTTCATCTTCTTTGGAACATGGTGTTCCTTGATCAATTTGGCTGCAATGCCAGACTCTCTAATATACCTATTCTCTAGGCTCTTCAATTTTATCTTAGTGGCCATGGGATAGTATACATTGAAGGCCTTCATGAAAGTATTCCTATCTAGGCTAAGTAGGGATTTTCCATCGTCCCTCTTAATTGTTTTGGTCATGGTATCATACCTACTAGCCATCTCCAAGATAAAATCGACATCTACAAAGATGTCAGGAACAACTAACCTATCCAATCCATAGGTCCAAGCATTTGAAATTGGCATAGGCTCATCACTATTGTTAAAAAAGTAGTTAAATAATGAATAACTAGATGGTCCTGGGGTTTTTTCATCCCTAATATATGATAGGTCATCAATTAAAACATTGACACTAACCTTTTTTGTTCTGACTCATGCCTGGTAGCAATGTGATAAATTCATTTGAATAATTTCTCTTCCCCTTTGTGTCATCCTCAGCATCATCACTTCTCCCACTGGTAGACGCTAGACTCAATTCTTGGCTCATTTTTCCTTCTATGCTGTGATCACACTTTTCTTCATCGATATTGAAACAAATCTTCTCAAAACCCTCACGACCAACTATGAATTCCTCTGTAAATTTTAACTTCTAATCACTGTAAAGACCACCAATTACACTGCTCTCTGAATTCTTAGACCAGAAAATCACTTCTTTAAATCACTTGCTACTGGAGAATTCAACTTTTCTCATAAAACACTGAACTCTCTATAAATCTCTCTTAGCTCTGAGAATTTGGAAGCTGGTAAGAATGAAATGACAATGGATATGCATACTTATAACTAAGAAATCAATGCAGACATATCTTCAAACTGGTAAACTTGCAATTCAATCACTTCTTCCATTAGTTTATGCACTGTGACATCAATTCTGGTTCTATTCATGGCATTCAAACTGACATACAATCAATTTATAATGAGTTCTTTTGCTTATAAAAACCTTTAAAAATTTGAAAAAGAGATCAAACTCAAATCTGATTGGCTAGAATTAATCATATTTTGGCTAATTTTCCATCTATCAAAATCTCTAGAATCTTATTGGTCAGCAACTGTCCACCATAGCCTCACAGAAAATTCATCTTTTAACCTTGGTTTTACTTTTGGTGACCTAGCGACTGTGTGATCTCCTTTTCACTTTATATTCTTTCTAACTCTAGTTTGTTACTGAGATTTAGAGACTACCATTGGATCAAAATTTAGATCAATAGTTGTCACCATGTCGCCAAATCTTTTAACTTAACTCATCTTCTTACAGAGACAATGTGACTAAGCCTTCACTTAATTTTTCTTCAACCTCGGGTCACATCTAGAGACTTGGAAACTATTATATCTCTATGTCACTGAACCAAATCCCTAACTCATGATTTATCTAGAGACCCTGTGACTAAAAGATTTTGTCTCTTTATCACTTGATTATTTCATCTTCATGATTTCCATCTAGAGACAATGTGACTGTTGTTGATCTCCATTTTCTCTGCATCTAATGATTGTCTCTAAGTCTCTTGATCTTCATTGAAAACCCTAACTTTTCATGAGACTTCATGACTGATGGACACGTGTCTTACTTTTCTTTTGTCTCCTGATCGCTATTTATTTTTGACTTTTCAACCTTATACCACGACCATGCGACTACCGCTGATCTGGCTTTCATCCTATCATTGTCACTGAAACTCTTGATCTTTGACTTAACTCACCTTCCTTCTCGTGACTGCACAACAACACTGTTATTCAAAATGACAATTAACCCAGGTTTATTCGGAGACTCGGCGACTGTTAAAACCTCATGTCACTTGATCTTTTCCAAACTGTGGGGTTAATCCAGAGACTTCCCGACTACCATTGGATTTAATCTAAGAAGAATGGTTGTTGCTAAATTTCCTGATCTTTTACTTAACTCACAATTTATTCACAGATAAAGTGACAACAGTGAAACCTTAACCTTTTAACTTAACTCTTAACCTTGGGTCATATCTGGAGATAATGTGACTGAGTAAACTTGAAGTCGCCACAAAAATTCACTAACCCTGATTTCATCTAGAGACAATTCAACCACCATTAGATCACATTTGAGATGAATGGTCTGCGCTAAGTCTCTTGATCTTATGAAGCATATTCTTTTTATTAGGAGACTATGCGACCAAAGAATTTCACCAAGTCTCCAGACTGAATGGAATATTTTCTTTTATTCATGAGACTAAGCGACTAAATAATAAGCACATGCAAATAACTTTAGACATAAGTTATGAAAAAAGGTAACATGAAAATAGAAACTCAGCTGAGAAATTATGACTATTTTTCATTTCCAAATAGAAATAACCTAAGGGCTTAGGGTTTTTGACATTTTCAACTAGGTTTAGGACTTAAAACCTTACTTGCAGAGGTATATAAGCATTTTTAGACATGATTTTCAACCTTCTGAGCATATGAGTGACATGAAATTTCAAAATTTTATAGGGCAGACTCAAAAATAGGAAATACAACCAACAGTGGCTCTCTCTGAGGATGGATAAACACAAGTTTATGAAAAGAATCTCAGAATCTCTGGTTGCGGACCTTTTCAAAAAATGAAGGCGACGTTGACTAACCTACTGTAGGAAAGAAACACACTACTAAAAGGAAACTATGGTACATATAATACATACTTACTTGTGCATAAAAATTGATTTTCAATTGAAAAAGGGTTTCAGAAATTACCCATGCACTGGCAACTCAAATTCTTCTCCATCCATATTCTTCAGAAGATAAGAATCCTTACCAAATCTTTGTGAAATGACAAAAGGTCCAAGCCATAATGACTCAAACTTCTTGTGTTTTCATTTATCTTCTGCTCTTACATTCCACTGCAAAACAAGGTCATCTGGTTGGAATTTTCTATTGCTAGCCCTTTTTTTTTAAATATATTTCATCTTTTTCTGCAACTTCGTGTTTTCCTTTTGGCTATCCTTTCTAATTTCATCCAACTCTGCCAACTGCATCATTTTGTCTTGCATATTGTCAAAAATATCTAATTGTTCTTCTTGTATAAAGTGGTATACTGGTAACAAATTATTAACATGCAGTCTTGATTTCATACCATATACAAGTTCAAATGGTGATTTTCTTGTTGCTTTTTTGAGTGTTACCCTGTCAGCCCACAGTGCTAATTTTAGTTTTGTATGCCATGCTCTCTTGTTCCTTTCAAGAGTTTTCTTCAAGATTTTCAATATACTTTTGTTACTAGACTCAACTTTCCCATTGGCTTGAGGATGATATGGGGATGAATATGACATCATTATCCCATATTTCTCACAAAAATCTTTTATCTCATCTGACATAAAACACATGGCATTATCTATTACTAACTTGGTAGGCACACCAAATCTAGTTAAAATATTGTCCATCAAAAATTTAGTAACCACCTCACTTGTTGCCTTTTTTGTAGGTATAGCTTCAATCCATTTTGTAAACTAATATGTGGCTACAAGTATCCAACTGTGTCCACCACTGTATTTTTCTAAAAATTCACCTATAAAATCAATCCCCCACATAGAAAAAGGGGCTTCTACACTTATAGGATTTAGTAACAGGGCTCCTAAAAATTTTAGCTTATTTGTGAACCTTTGACATGGCTCACATCTCCTAAAATATGCATGGGTATCTTTGAATAAACTAGACCAAAAATATCCAGCCCTTAGGATCTTGTGGGCAGTAGTCTTGGCAAAAAAATGACTTCCACATACCCCAGCATGCATTTCATTTAACATTTTCTCAAATTGGCTCTGATCTAAACATAATAACAATACACCATTCCTATCTTTCCAATATAAATCTCCTTGTACTAAGGTGTATCTTTGAGCCTGTAATCTGAGACTTCTCTTTTGGTTATCTGTCATAGCATTATGACACTTGGCATTTTTCAAGAAATATACAATGTCAGCATAAAATGGCTGTTTCTCTATACTTGTAATTGTCTAATCATGTATCTCTATTTTATTTACTTGTACTAAATCCAATTTCTCCTCTGTCATGAGCTTTTCCAAACCTTGACCTCTTACCAATTTTGTAATGTGGACTTCCAAATTGAATTCCTGAATTCAGTTAATCCACTTACATCTCTTACCAGTCACTTTTGATTGGGTAAGAATGTCCTTTACTGCTACATGAGGAACATATGTCAGTACCTTAGCAGAAACTAAGTATGGCCTAAGGGATTTTATAGCTTTTACCAGGGCATATGCTTGCTTTTCCATCATCTCATAATTCAGTTCTATAGCTTGAAGGGATTTGCTAAAAAAGACTATTGGATGTTCAAATCCCTCATCATCCTTTTGTAACAGAACAACAACAATAGTGTGAAAAGAATCAAATGAAAATAAAGAAAAGGGCTTACTATAATCTGGTGATTTCAAAATAGGTGCCTCTTGTACTACTTTCTTTATTCTCTTAATTGTTATTTGAGCTTCCTCATTCCAATGAAATTTTTCATCTTTCTTTAGCCACTTGATAATTGGTTTGACAACCTCTACAAAATTAGTTATGAATCTTCTAAAAAAATTTATCTTTCCTAAGAAATATTGTACTCCTTTTATATTTTTTGGAGTAGTGACCTTTTGGATAGCCTCTATTCTCTTAGGGTCTATCCTGACTCCATCTTTGGACACTATATGTCCCAGTAAATTTCCTTCTATGATTGCAAAATGGCATTTTCTAGGGTTTAGTGAAACACCATACTTTAAAGCCTTATTAAAAAAATTCTCTAGATGTTCACAGTGATCCCCTAATTTTTAATAATATGCAGTCAAGTCATCTTGATAAATAACCATGAATAGATCTATAAATTCTTTAAATGCCACATCCATGGCTCTCTGGAAATTTTCTCCTGCATTTATTAATCCAAAGGGCATTCTAACATAGACATAGGTTCCCCATGGAGTAGTAAAAGCAGTCTTGAATTTCTCTGATTCTTTCACAAGTACCTGGTTGTAGCCTGAGAATCCATCCATCATTGATAGAAATTCACAACCAGTTACCTTATGCAATATTGCTTCCATATTTGGTAGATAATAGTTATCTTTTAAGGAAGCAACATTCAAATTTTTGAAATCTACACAGAGTCTTATGTCACCATTTTTCTTTCTTACTGGTACTAGGTTTGAGACCCAAGTTGAGTGTCTGATAGGCTGAATGATTCTAGCATCTTTTAACTTCATCAACTCCTATTTCATTTTAGGATCCAATAGAGGATTAATGGGTCTCTTCTTTTGTCAAATGGTTTCATATCTTCTTTGAGTGGGATTTCATGTTGGAAAAATCCTCTCTATAAGCCTTAAGATCTTCATATGACCAAGAAAAAACATGCTTATGTTTTCTTAGTAGTTTTATCAGGTTGGTTCTAACATGAGAGTCTAATCTTTTTCCAATGTAAACTATTTGAGGAGTGGTCTGTGAACCCAAATTTATTTCCTCTAAATCCTCAATCTTGGCATTGCTTATTCCTGATGTTTGTTCACTTTGATTAGTAAGCAATGCCTTTAGTTCTACCAGTCCCTTAGAATCTGGTTAGAACTAAGTTGGACAACCTCATCCCTTAGTATACAATCCTTACCATCAATTACTTCAAGAAGATTATTGCAATCTATACGTTGGTCCTCATAATGGTCAAGGCACTGAAGAAATCTAAGGATATCTTGGTCATCCTCAAAAACTTGCCAGTTGTAAATGTTGTCTGCGAAAATTGGTCTTCTTTTAACTTCCACAACTGATACCCCATTTAAGGTCATGTCATCATTTTTCAAGGCCACATTGGCCAAGAAATCTTCCATTATGTTTCTAGACCTTTCTATCCAGTTTATATTAAAGGCATCAAAGAATTTTATTTAGTCCTAAATAGCATGTCTATACATTTTCAATCTGTCATTCTTTACAGCATATTTGGACCTTACCTGGGCTACTACTAATTTTGAGTCACCATATACTTTCAAACATTTTATACCATGTTTAGTAGCAATCTCTAGCCCTAGAAACAAATCTTCATATTCTGTTATATTATTTGTACATTGAAAAGATAGCAAAAAAGAATATTTGAATGTGGTACCCGATGGAGATATAAATAAAACTCCATCTCCTGACCCTTCTTTTGAATAGGCTCCATCAAAGTACATTTTCCATACACCATCACTTTGTATAGATAAATCCTTCACCAAAGGATCAACATTTTTACTGGTGAGTACTCCTTTTGATTCTAAAATTTTCCATGTCAATGTCAACACAATAATTAATATTTGTATCCTCAATCAATTCTATCATGTGAGGTGTTCTTCCCTCTCTAGATATCTTTACATTATTTTCAGCTATATTGAAAGTGACATAGGATAGGTCACACTGAATACTTCCACCCATTGAAGCACTTAATTTTCTAGATAACAACATGTCATAGTGTGGTGGTATATCAACCACCAGTACACTCATAGTTAACACTGTATCTGGACACATGGATAATTTGTAGGGTAGGGCTTCAATAGTTCCCACAATAGGGATTTCTCTTGATTCCATTGCTTGACATCTCCCATGAGGATTATCTACTTGCAAACCCATGGACCTCATAATTTTTGCAGGCATTATTGTATTTGATGCTCCTGAGTCAATCATACAATTTTTTAACATCTTTCCATTTATAACCAATGTTAAGAAAAAAGGGGTCAACAACCCCTGTAGAAGTGTTTGTATTTAAGTAAATCTGAGGGATCTTAGAGATCATCCCCTCAGGCTCTTTTCCCTTGATGTTGATTCCCTTTTCAGTATGCTATGTTTTCTGAAATTTTATTGGTGATACATTATTCAGTACTGACAGAACTTTATCTTTGCATTCTTTTATTCTCATCATCTCAAGGAATGGGACCTTCACAGTCATCTAAGATAAGCATTCTCCCATATCTACTAGAGTATACTTTACATCAGTGGTTTTAGACTTTTCTACAATGATATTATTCTCTTCTATTTGGATATTCATAGTAGGTTCTTCCCTCCTAGATTTCTTATTTTCCAATTTAGGGGAAGAAGAACTTGCTTCTGGCTCTTTATCCTTTTCCACATGTACATCTTTTTGTTCATTAGCTTTGTTTACTATCTTGACCTTAGGTCTATTTGCATTTTCCCTAGGTCCATCTTTTTTAGGTACATATTTGGTGTCTGCTTTGTTTTCTTTTATAAAGATGTTTGATGGCTGACTACCAGCATTACCCACCACTCTATTTCTTAGGTGATAGTTGTTTCTAGCTTTGCTCACTAAATCAGCAATGATTCTGGCTTTTTCCTCATCAGAGGATTTTCTCACTACTGGAGATTCCTGACTATTTTGGTAATAACACCTTATGTGATTAGCCCTTTCATCTTCTTCACTATCTGATAAAAAATTTTGCTGATGAATTTCAATTCTTCCTTGCGAGCCACATATATCATGATTTTCAATTTCTTCATCAAAATCCATATCATGACAAGAATATGCATTATTCATATTATAATCACATGTATCATCTTCATCCTTGTCCTACTCTTCATTTGATTTTAAATCTAAAGAAATAACACAAAATTCAGGATTGTGTGGTGCCTCACAGGCCTCACACCAGAAGTCATCATTGCACATATGAATAGAATTTTTATGTAAAAGATCATGGGTCCTATTCTCAGTTTTGTCTTTTCTTAATGGAGAAATAGGCTTACCATCCTTAAATTGGGTACCATAGGGGTAGTTTTGCATCCTATTTTGTGGATTGTAATTATTATTATAGGATGGCTTATTATTTTGTGGAGCCCTATACTCTTTGTATTCAGGTTCTTTTTTACCACTCTTATTAAAGTGTGGATCTTCTCTTTTACCCAACTTCCCTGATATCCTTCTGTTCATTTCTATGTTCACAGCTATTTTATAGGCTTCTGTTAAACTTCTAGGATTTTTATCCCTTAGTGCATAGCCCATTTTTTAATCAAAGGCATTAAGATAGGTAGCAAGACATATCTTCTGATCCAACTTCATCTTTTGGAACAACTTATGCATAGCTCGCTGAAATATTGTATTGAACTCTGTTACTTCTTCATTTGAGTTCTTCCTTATGTTGCTAAATTCATTAAACAAAAACCCTTCATTAGTCTTGTCACCATATTGATCCTTGAATAGATCAATCATTTCATCCATTGTTCCTACATAACCATGAGATAAGCTCCTAAACCATTCCCTAGCATCTTCTACTAGAGATTGTACAAATAATTTGATGAGAACATCTTCATGATTGATACTTAAAGCATCTATAACATCAAATAATTTTCTCAAATGTTCTTCACAGGTGACAACATTATTACCTAAAAATTTTGGGAGCTTTTCTCCCATATCCTCTGATATTACATTAGGATAACCTGGAATTCCAAAGAAATAAAATTGCTTGTACCTTTCTGCAGGAAGAGGTCTCCTTTGAAATTTTTCATTCTCCTTGGGAGAAAAGAATTTTCTATGGTCTTTGAAAGAAGAAGTCTTTCTCTTTGATGTTGTAGGGTGCTTTGTATCATAAAAAGAGATTGTATTTGACTGCAAGAAGTCAATTTTTCTTTTCATTTCAATGGTAGCAGCTTCTGCTTTAGGTTTTTCCAACATCTTAGCCATAGTTTCTTTTTCTTTTCTAATTTTTTCAAGGTCAATGTCTAATTTAGACATTTTCTCTATCGGGTTCTTTTGAGTTTTAGGCTTCTCAACTTTTGTTTCTGCAACTTTACTCTTTCCTTTATCTTTGAAATCTTGAGAATCAAAACTTTAGGGGGTACTGGGAATATCTTGGTCTCTGCGAGACCTCTCAATATTCTTTGTCGCTTGATGTCTTAGGGTTCTTTTCCTATACTTGTCAACATCTTTCTGCTCATGTTTTTTCTTTTTATGTTCTTTTTCCCTTTTCATCTGTTGAATAAGGGCTAGTTGTTTCACGAGGATTTTTTCTTCCTCTACAAGCTCATCAGAAGGAACCTCCTCAGAATCTGAGCTAATTGTATTTTTTCCTTCTCTTTCACTAGAGGTGGTAGTGACTGCATAAGTGTCTAGTCCAAGGCTTGGGGCTTCTAAATATTCTGAGGCACTCTCTTCTTGACTAGACTGATTATTGTTTTTCCTTCTAGTGTCATTCTCTTCACTTCTTGGAGGAGAATCATTGATAATTGCTTGATTTTTATTCTATCTCCAAGATATTCTAGTTTTTGAAGTAGTGGGAATCCAACTATCCAGCTCAACTTTTGGATTGTTTCTCATTCTAGACCTAGTATTCATATTTGAAAATATATCACTTATCTTTTCCACTGATCACAGAGATTTCACTTTTAGAGTCACCACCCAAACTTGGGAAATACTGAATACTACTAGAATGATCTTTAAAACTGGAAAATCTCAACTTTAATTTGATTTGAATTCTAAAAACCAAAGATTCTTTATAAGCTTCTTTTCAAGTTTTACACAAGACTCCCCAGTGGAGTCGCTAGTTTGTTAGCTCTTTTTCTTGCATAAATAATTTTAATATGACAGTATAGTTGTGTACTTGAATGTAGACTCCTATTTCATGCAAAAGAAAGGCTAATTGATGAGGGTATTAGATAACATCTGGGGAAACTATTACCTCCTCCTTATTTTTTGAGATCCACTGGCTTAGGCAGGTATTACCTATGGATGATTACTGAATGACAGTATCTTTTAAGTGGATTATCTTCTTACTAAAATGCTAAAATGCCTTTTAATGGATCAACAAGTAAATGACTATGCAAAAGACTATGAATATCTTGATACAGAGCTTAATGATCGATACTAGTATTTGAACAACAAAAATTAGTAAGGTAACAAGGATTCTCATCCTTCTTCTTTTTTCAATTCTTATGAACCTTAGGAAAAATAACCTATTTTGATTCTATCTTAAAAGAATTAGTAAACTAAATTGTATTCCTTAAACACAATTACTTGAGTGGAATGTATATTTGAAATGTGAATGATTTGATAAATTAAAATACAGGTTGGATAATGAACAATTACTTAGCCAACTATAAACTAGTGTCTTATCCTTTGGGCTATGAGTAATATCTGGTATAACTCCACAATAAGGTGATCAATAAAACATATGCAACAAAGATAAAATGCCTTACAAATTATCCTCTCTCTACAACTATATTATCAGATCCTTAAACTAATGCTAAGCTCTCTAGGGTCACTTGAAATAATTAATCCTTCCTTGAAGGAGATTACAAATGACTGCATAGCCACCTTGTGATCAGTATGCCTAAATGACTTACAAGTAAACATACAAGAGCTATAACAGTAATGAAAAGAGACAATCCAAGATGCAGAAAATAGATTGCAAATATTTGTATTAATTTATTAAAGCTTCAAATACATATAGATAGACAAATAGTACAAAGGCTCAAACAAATTTTAGTAGTCTGCCTTGTAATATATTTCATTGATTTCCAACTCCAACCTCTTTTACAAAATGATAAAAAATCTCTATATATAGGCCTAAACCATCTTGGAATCCTTAAGATAAGGATGCTACAAGCTTCAGATGGTTTAGAAGACCTAACCCTAAACATAAGAAAAGATAAAATTCAGGAAAACACCAAGTGGTGGAAGGACAAAACTGAAGAATAAGATCTTATATTCCTTTGTCTTATTGTGGATGTCGGCACCTTTGTGTGTATATGTTCAGGATAGCATCTGATAGTTGTAATAAGATCTAGTGACCACCAATATAGGCTAACTTACACTAGTCTCTTTAAGATTGCTAACCTTCCTGTGCTCATAGAACAGGTGCCATGTGTCCTCTTACTCTTCATCCATGATGTCTAAGTCAACTTTCACAGGCTTCTTCTTCTTGGGATTTTTTATGATATCCCATGCTGTCACATCTTCCTCCTTTGTCCATTCAAAACGCTTTATACTCTAAAGTTGGGCCTTTTGTCTTTCCCACCTACCATTTGTTATTCTTTTTACATTTGAGATGAATTTATTGCAATCTGTCTCTACTTTTATTGCTTCATCCAGAATGTTATTGAATCTCCATATCTAGCTCTCCTTGATCAGATATATATACATCTTTGTTGGGTATCACATTATCAAACTCTGAGCCCCATAGTCCTAATGGCTTGATCTGATTGTCCTCGGTTCTTATGGGAGGTACATGTAGAATCTAATGAAAGATCAGATTTACGCCAAGATCCAGCTGCATGCAAAAACCTGTCACAAGAAATGAAGTGAAAGAGGGAAAAAAGAGAAACTCAGTTTTTACTCAAAAGGTGAGAGCAAAAAATATTAACTGAATTAATGAAGAGAAAATACAAAGTTCGACCTTATAAAGGTGAACGAAACCCTAAAAGGTGAATACTAGGTTGTGCATTATTAATTAGGAATTAATTAATAACGCACCTAAGAGAAGCTTAAGCTAATAGAGTAATAATACTCTAACACCCCCCCTTAAGCTGAACGCAGGGAGAAAGCAGACCTAGCAAGACTAAGAAAGCAAGAAAAGGGTCCCAGCAACAAGGCCTGATCAGGTACCCAGTACAAGGAAATCTCTGTAAACCGGAGACAAAGGAGAAAACCCAGTGGGAAAAAC
>MU224538.1:1913966-1950319 GCA_018584345.1 Thuja plicata | reverse complement strand
CCTGTCACAAGAAATGAAGTGAAAGAGGGAAAAAAGAGAAACTCAGTTTTTACTCAAAAGGTGAGAGAAAAAAATATTAACTGAATTAATGAAGAGCAAATACAAAGTTCGACCTTATAAAGGTGAACGAAACCCTAAAAGGTGAATACTAGGTTGTGCATTATTAATTAGGAATTAATTAATAACACACCTAAGAGAAGCTTAAGCTAATAGAGTAATAATACTCTAACAGTACAAACCTATTGTGACCTACCCCAAACATATTTAGCCTTACCTCTATTTGATTTTCTTTTCCCTTAAAGAATGACACAGTGGCTCTAATTTGTTCAATATTTGTGCCAACAAGAGTCACTATCTCTGGCAAGTCTAACCTTAGTGGTTGCACAGATGCCAACCTTTCAAACAGTCCTGTCCTACCAGACCAAGTTGAATAATATGGATTCAATATTGATATAAAACTACTCACCTCTATTTGTAGGCCTAACAACTTGCCATAGGCTCCATACACTATATCAATTTTATCTTTAATAATATCTATTCTATGCTGAAAAATTGATGTCAATGCACCCAAAACTACACTGTTATGCTCTTTGATCCCTTGCTATGTTTCAGAAACCATCTACCCTGCATCCTCTATTTGGATCTCTATATCATTTACCTCTTTAGGCTCAGTAGGGGAAACCTCAGGCATTTCCATCAATTGTTGTGTAAGCTCAACTATGAGCTTCTCTTGTGCCTTGATTTTTATCAGTCCCAATTCTTTGCCCTTGATAATTTCACTAGTATCACTAGTGATTTTCTTCAGTTTCTCTGACATCTAGACTACTTTTGCCTCATTGAGCTGGGCAAAGTGTGTTAGCACTTGGGAGATCTCCAAATCTCTAGTATTTTGGACTGACTAGATTATTTTGTTACCCTCCATATTCTCTTAGATGTTAAACAGGGTTGGCTTATAATCTTTGGGAGCCAAGCTCCACATTGCTAGTGCTTGGGACTTGGGGTTATATCCAAACCCTCTTATCATGTCCCCAACCTATTTCTCTAATGACAATTTTACATCAGGTTGTTTTTTGATCTAATCAATTATAAAGGCTAAGGATAAATCCCAACCTTCTACAAGTAACATTCCACTGGCTTTAACCAGTTGCCTTTCTTGTTCTGGTGTAATCTTCTATGATTCAGGATCATAGTCCTATAGTGTTTGTAGAGCCTCTTGGGTCACTGGATCACCCCCTTCTTACTACAACTGTGTACTCACTTGTTGTTGCTTGTTCTAGATGAGAAAGTATTTAAATTCCTGTCTTAATGAAGTTTTTATCCTTGAGGAATTCATCTTGACGTATTAACCTCTCATCTGTACAAGTTCTAAGAGGCAGCTATATTTCCTCTTCCTCATCTTTCTGTAGTTTCTTTCCTGCCCTGATCTATTTTCTAAACTGGTGATCATAAGGCTTATTTCCAGTTATTAGGGAAGAAATTATGTCTATATTTTTCTCCTTCTTCTGAGAAGGTTCCCTTGTTTCTACTTTCTGTCTCTTGAGTGGGGGTTCAATTGTCACTTCCTTCTCAGGGACCTCTATTAGGTCAATGATATTTTCTCCCTTAGCAACTTGTTCTTCTGCAACTACTTGGTTAACTGGAGGGGGACTGGGTACATAGTATTCTTTATCACTATCATCATCATATTCTGATGATGAGTGCCCATTATGGCCTTTCTCTGGCACAACAAGTGCATCCTCTAATTGATTAGATAGGAGAGTGTGAGAATTAATCATGGCCTCTAGCCTCTTTAAATAGGGCATGTCTGGGAAGAATCCCCAAAAATTTAGGCCCTTTCTCTTCACCTGCCTCTCTAGATAAATAACCTCATTAAATTTCATAGCTCTCTTATCCACCTCCTCATCCTCCAAAATATTTCTTATCAAATCTTCTTCCATGCATTCTTCATGGTCTTTGGTGTAGGGGATGGTTGGTGTCAGCAACTTTTTTGCACTAAGGATGAAACCTTCTGTGTCAACATATCTATATAAGGCCACATTCATCCTATAATGATTCATCCAATTATTCACAAGGTCCAATGCCCCTTTTCCAATAGCAAAATTATAAATCCTGAATTTCATTGGGGTAAATGTACCTTCCTGTGTGGAGCAAGGTGTTCCTTATCAGTTAAAATGAGTTGTCTTATAAATTCCATTACAGCTACTCTTGGTGGCACATGGAATGGAAATACATGTGGAGGGTGGGTACAACAATATACCCTCATCAATTTGAAGTTCTTCTCATAGTAAAAATCTCCCCAATTGTGGTCTCCTAGCCATTTGTCAAGATATAGGCAAGGTCTGAGTAATTGTATCACTTTGACTGGCAGCCTAGTCTTGTTGACACCTAGGCACTGAAGAATTGGACATGATGTCCAATTTTCAAAAGCACAAAACTCCTGCTCCCTAGAGGTATAGTTCCACACTCTCAACCAAAATTGAACAGGGTTAGGCTGGTTGTAATGAAACTTCTATGGCCTTATAAATTGACAATTCATGAGTGGGAAGTTGTAGTATAGGATCAAATGCATAAGAATTGAATAATGCATAAACTTGGGATGATCCTTCTTATTTTGTATATCTATGAACCCCCAGTGTATTTGGTCTATGATATACTAGATATAAACATAGTTGGAAGTAGTATGGAGGCTTTACATGTCCAGCACCATCATCAGAATGTCTGAGGTAATCCTATCTACTCCTGCATCCTTTCCTAGCACTATGCAAAGTGCATATGATATGTACTTCAAATAGAAGTTCAAGTTCTTGTATAAATATGGGGCTGCTCCTAGCATGGGTGCTATGTAGGTCTTCATCTTCTTTGGAACATGTGTTCCTTGATCAATTTGGCTACAATTCCAGACTCTCTAATATACCTATTCTCTAGGCTCTTCAAGTTTATCTCAGTGGTCATAGGATAGTATACATTGAAGGCCTTCATGAAAGTGTTCATGTCTAGGGTAAGTAGGGATTTTCCATCATCCCTCTTAATTGGTTTGGTCAGGGTATCATACCTACTGGTCATCTCAAAGATAAAATTGACATCTTCAAAGATGTCAAGAACAACTAACCTAGCCAATCCATAGGTCCAAGGGTTTGAAATTGGCATAGGCTCATCAATATTGTTAAAAAAGTAGTTAAATAATGAATAACTAGAAGAGCCTGGGGTTTTTGCATCACTAATATATGATAGGTCATCAATTAAAACATCGGCACTAACCTTTTTGTTCTGACTCAAGCCTGGTAGCAATGTGATAAATTCATTTCAATAATTTCTCTTCCCCTTTGTGTCATCCTTAGCATCATCACTTCTCCCACTGGTAGATGCTAGACTCAATGCTTGGCTCATTTTTCCTTTCTGTGTTGTGATCACAGTTTTCTTCACCAATATTGAAACAAATCTTCTCAAAACCCTCACCACCAACTATGAATTCCTCTGTAAATTTGAACTTCTAATCACTATAAAGACCACCAATTACACTGCTCTCTAAATTCTTAGACCAGAAAATCACTTCTTTGAATCACTTGTTGCTAGAGAATTCAACTTTTCTCATAAAACACTTAACTCTCTATAAAAAACTCTTAGCTCTGAGAATTGGAATCTGGTAAGAATGAAATGACAATGGATATGCATACTTATAATTGAGAAATCAATGCAGATGTCTCTTCAAACTGGTAAACTTGCAATTCAATCACTTCTGCGATTAGTTTACTCACTGTGACATCAATTATGGTTCTAGTCTCGACATTCAAACTGATGTACAATCAATTTCTAATGAGTTCTTTTGCTTATAAAAACCTTATAAAATTTGAAAAAGAGATCAAACTCAAATCTGATTGGCTGGCATTAATCATATTTCGGCTACTTTTCCATCTGTCAAAATCTATGGAATCTTATTGGTCCTCAAATTTCCTCCATGGCATCACAGAAAAGTCATCTTTTAACCCTAGTTTTACTTTTGGTGACCTAGCAACTGTGTGATCTCCTTGTCGCTTGATATTCTTTCTAACTCTAGTTTGTTACTGAGACTTGGCGACTTCCATTGGATCAAAATTTAGATCAACGGTTGTCGCCATGTCACCAAATCTTTTAACTTCACTCATCTTCTTTCAAAGACAATGCGACTAAGCCTTCACTTAGTTGTTCTTCAACCTCAGGTCACGTCTGGAGACTTGGCGATTGTTATATAAGTATTTTCAGATATGATTTTCAACCTTCTGAGCATAGGAGTGACAGGAAGTTTCAAAATTTTATAGGGAAAACTCAAAAATAGGAAATACAACCAACAGACCATAAGAAAATCAATCTATAGACAATAGTGGGAGTAATCAGTATAGAGGATCATTCTAAAGAGGAGGATACAAAGAAAGATTACCACCAAGTGGTAGATTCCAGTCACAAGGAAGGTACAATTTTGTCTTCACTGGAAGATGTTACAATTGTAATCAAGTGGGCCATACAATGGGCAGCTATCCTAATAAGACTTCCACATCAGCTATGAGAGAAAGAAGAAATTAGTTGGTGCAAGAGGATAATATACAAAGTGTCACTTCTCCCATCTCCAAGGCAGGGCTAGTATTGGATGGAGAGAATCTAATGTTGAGAAGTACTTTGTTGAAAGTTCCTAGTGTCACAGAACCACCTCAAAGAAAAAAGTTGTTTAAGACTACTTGTAGGTCCCATGGGAAGATCTGCAAGGTGATAGTGGACTCTAGATCCATATAGAATATAGTGTCAACTGAGATGGTGGATAAACTGAAACTTAGGAGGATACCTCACACCTCTCCCTACAAAGTATCATGGCTAAAGAAGGGACAGGAGATAGTGGTGGATGAACAAACAATGGTAGAGTTTGAAATAGGTGAGTATAAGGAAAAGATCCTATGTGAAATATTTCACATGGATGCATGTCATCTCCTTCTAGGACACCCATGGAAATATGATGTGAAGGCCATTCATGATGGTGAGAAGAATAACTATGTGATTAATAAGCAAGGAAAGAAGTTTTAGATGGATCCCTTACAAGAACCTAATGAAGAGAAGCATGTGGGAACCAGTGTGATGGTCTTGAGTGGAATGGAGTTTCTAAAGGCTATGAAGAAGGAGAAAGGGGTTTGTTGTACAGTGATAGTGAAGCCAAAGGAGGAGACCAAAGAGAAAGCCAGTATGCCACAAGAAGTACAATAATTGTTGCAAAAGTACCATGAAATAGTGGATAATGGATTGCCTAGTGCATTGCCACCCATGAGGGATTTGATCCACTAGATAGACCTTATACCTGGAGCTAATCTGCCTAACAAGGCAGCATATAAGATGACACCAAGTCAAAATGCAGAGATAACAAAATAGATTCAATATTTGTTGGAGAAGGGGCTAATAAGGAAGAGTCTAAGCCCTTGTGTTGTGCCAAATTTCCTGGCACCTAAGAAGGATGGAAAATGGAGGATGTGTATGGACTCTAGGGCTATAAAAAAGATCACAATTAGATATAGATTTCTCATGCCCCTGATTGAGGATTTGTTAGACAATTTGGGAGGTTCTTATTATTTCTCCAAGGTGGATTTGAAGTCAAGGTATCACCAAATCAAAGTTAGGCCTGGTGATGAATGGAAGACATCCTTCAAGACAAATGAATGGTTGTATGAGTGGCTAGTAATGCCCTTTGGCCTAAAAAATTCACCTAGCACATTCATGAGGCTCATGAATGAAGTGCTAGCAGATTTCATAGGTAATTTTGTAATAGTTTATCTTGATGACATTTTGATCTTTAGCAGGTCTAAGGAGGAGCACATGAAGCATTTGGAAATGGTATTGAGGAGGCTACACCAAGAGAAGTTGATGATCGATCAGGAAAAATGTGAGTTCTTAAAAACTAAATTAGTGTATCTTGGTTTTGTGGTTTCTAATGGGTGTATGAAGATGGATCTTGATAAGGTCAAGTCTATTTTGGAATCTCCTACACCTAGATCCATAGGGGATGTTAGGATTTTTCATGGATTGGCCTCCTACTATAGGAAATTTGTGAGGAATTTTAGTCATGTATTTGCCCCTATCCTCAACACTATAAAAGGAGGAATCAAATGTTAGCTCAAGTGGACAACAACAATAGATCAAGGATTTGAAATGTTGAAGAAGAGGATAGAAGAACTACCTACACTTAGGTTCCCCAACTTCAATCAGTTAATTGTGGTGGAGTGTGATGATAGTAAGCTAGCCATTGGAGCAGTGTTAAGTCAAGAGGGACACCCTATGGCATTATTCTTAGAGAAGTTGAATGAGGCCAAATAGAAGTATTCCGCCTATGATTTGGAGTTGTATGCAATGGTAAAAGCACTCAAAAAGTGGTGACATTATCTCCTACCAAGAGAATTTGTGGTGTACACAAATAACCATGCCCTTAGTTTCTTGAATGGACAAGAGAAATTGAACCAAAGACACCTTAAATGGGTAAAATATTTGCAAGCATACACATTTGTTATCAAACATAAGAATGGAGTTAGCAAAAAGGTTGTTAATGCTCTAAGTAGAAGAGTACTAGCTATACAAGAGATACAATTGTAAAGTGTGGGAATGGATGACTTGAAAGATCTCTACAAGGAGGATAGTGATTTCAAAGGTGCATATGAGGCATGTGAAAAGTTTCAACAGGGATTCAAAGTGAAATTCATTGATTACATGTTGCAGGAGGGGCTATTGTTCAAAGGACACTTAATGTGTATACCTCAGTGTTCAATGAGGGAGAACATAGTCAAGGAGAAACACCAAGGAATCTTGGGAGGCCACTTTGGAGTGGACAAGACACTTGAGAAAGTGAATAGGCATTACTATTGGCCTAGGTTATAGTTAGATGTCAAAAATTTTGTGGAGAAATGTTAGATATGTCAGAGGGATAAAGGACATAGTAGAAATAGTGGGTTGTATCAACCACTATCCATACCTCAGAGGCCTTGGGAGTGTCTAAGTATGGACTTCATTTTGGGATTTCCAAAGACATCAAATGGACATGACAGTGTGTTTACAATGGTGGATAGGTTTAGCAAGATGGCACACTTCATCCTTTGCAAACAAACCAATGATGCTTCACATATTGCAGGCCTATTCTTTAGAGACATTGTGAGAATTCATAGATTTTCATTGAACATAGTAAGTGATAGGGATCATAAGTTTGTGGGTCACTTTTGGAGGACTCTTTGGAAGATGTTGGGGACAAATTTCTCTTTCTCTTCATCATATCACCCTCAGTCATATGGGCAAACAGAGGTAGTCAATAGGTCTTTGGGCAAGAAAAATATGCCTATAATGACTCCATTAATAGGAGCACTGGTAAAATCCCATTTGAGATAGTTTATGGGGATAATCCTAGAGGGATCTTGGAGTTAAGGGATCTCAGTTTATAAGACAAAAGAAGTGCTCAATGGGAATCATTTGCAGAATAGATGAAAGAGCTGCATGAACAAGTCAAAAGGACTCTACAAAAGAAAGGGGAGAAATATAAGTCCAAGGTAGATCAGACAAGGAGGGATTTGTAGTTTAAGGTGGGGGATATAGTACTTTTTTACCTCAAAAAGTAAATACTACCTAAGGGTAAGCCAACTAAGTTGCTCATGAAGAAGATAGGACCATTGAGGATATTGCATAAGTATGGAAAAAATGCATATGAAGTGGAATTGCCTCTTGATTTGGGCATTTCACCCATTTTTAATGTCTGTGACCTATATCCCTACAAGGGACCATCCTTAGACACTGGTCAACAAACTCTTTCAGAGTTGGGAGAAGAAGATTGGGTTAAAGTTTTGCCTACCCCACACCCTCTATAGTTAGATAGTATATTGGACTCCAAGGTGATTAAGAAGACTAGGAAGGGTACTTACAAAGAATATCTATTCAAGTGGCAGGGAATACCTAAATTAGAGGCCACTTGAATGACTGAGGCAGACATTCTGAAGCATGGGGTCACCATTGAAGACCTCCTAACTCAGGGACTTCAGTTCTGTGTCCCATGGGAGTATGGTGCAGAGCACCTCCCTTTTTCATGTATTTTGTGTGTTTAGGTTTTTTAAGGAGTCTTAGGTTGGGTTTGAATAAGATCCATTAGGTTTTGGGATCTCAACTTGTTCACATGTTTGTAACGAGCCAAAAGTGCTCCTAAGTGATAATATCGCCATTTTGGCTTAGAATGTTCAAAGTTACTATTTGTGAGTAACTTGTGGTTTTAGTGTCTTATAGGACCCTAAGTATCCTAACTAGGGTCATAGGAGTGGAAAATAGTCATCGAGTTTACTATTATATTCAAAGAGCAAAAAGTGCTAAAAAGTTGCTAGCAACTTTTGTAATTTTGCAAAAAGTTGTAAATGGAAGTTTGAGTGGTTATAACCACCCATGCTCGGGTATTTGAGCATGGTTTGATGATTTTGAGATGTTTAATGGATTTTTGGATTGCATAGTACTTTGGAAAACATTTTGTACAGATGGCTCTGTATGTTTTACTGTAATTCTCAGTGTTTTCTACATTCTATACAGTTGGGTACGGATTAGATTAGGTGATTAGATCCCATGGGGGTGTAGTTATTTGAAGTATCTTTCTTTTTCATATATTTTTTTTCTTTCAAGTTAAGGTGGTGTGTATTTACATTAGAATTTAGGCCACTGTGTCTGGAAGTTCAATTTACAGAGTTGCAAGAGAAAACATGGCTCTAACCTAAGAATCCACGGTTGAAAATGGTTGAAACCATGTGGGATGATGGGTTAGGGTCTGTACATATTATTTTTGTTTCTTTTTTTTTCCTACAATTGAATTCCTAGGCTTGGAGTGAAGCCCTATGGCTGACTGCTAGTAGTAGGTGAGCCTGGACAGGGTCAAGATTGGATTGTAATCAAGCACCCATGATCTTGGATGGATGACTTACTGGAATTTTTGGAAGCCATAATGTTTCACCTTGAAGGATCAAGTGTTTTTATACGATGAAAGGAAGATCAAAGAAAAAATTGAAGAATTTTTGTACTGACTGGTCCAGAGGCCTAAAAACAAGGCTGAAAATTAGGGCCTGATAGTAAATAGGGTTGTGGGTGCATTGAGAGACTATGGTTTTGGATTCTTGAAGGGCTAGTGGATAGCTTTAATATTTTCAAGGTATTTTGTGAGGTTGTTTGGATTAAATGGGAGAATTTTTCCTAAAACAATGAAAACATACCTACTAAGAATAATCCCAATTAGGCCTCCTAGTGTATTTGGCAACAATTGGATTATTGGAGTGTCCAGAAGTGTTGGAAATGTTTCCAAAATACTTTTAATGGGCCAAGAACATAGGCATGAGTCTATGAGGTGTATGGGGAAGATCCTAAGCAATGGTTTGGGGTTATAGGGGAAGATCTAGTGAGGAATCAAGAGGAATAGTGAACTAGTTGGACTAGTTGTCATTCAATGAACTTTGTGTCTTGATCAAGCCAACTATAGCTAGGAGGAAAGTTGGAAAGGAGGCTCTAGGAGATCCATATTGGTGAAGAACACATAGGAGGAGTAACCATTGGATGGTTATAAGGGGTTAGAAGCATTTTGGGAGAGGAAATCACTAGAACTCTAGATCATTTGCATCACATAATTAGCTTCAGCGCTTGCATTGAGTATAGAAAGTCAGCCGCTTGAATGATTCTGGATGCTGCTAAGTTAACTGAGATAGGGTCTTTGGCCCATCACTTTTGGTGGATTTATTGAATGAGGCCCTTTAGTTTGGCATAGGTGCCAACATCTATATCTATGACCTCTTCCAATGTAGATTCAATTTGGGATCCCAGAATTACCCCATCTTTCTTATACTTCTAGGTCAATGGCAGCTTTTCCAACATCTTCTTTGTCTTGGACTATTTGGGAGTGCTTGTTGAAACACTTGGAAGTTCAGGACCCCCAAGAGGTGTTGTTTTTGAAGTGACTTATTTCTTGCTTTAACTTGTACCTGCAAAATGGACAACCATCAGTATATGAATTTTATAAACACATATTCCAAGTTCTGATATCTTGGGTACGACTGCTTACTTGCCATTCTGAAAACATAAATCATTAGTCCTTAAAAATATATGGGGGTAATCTCTAATATAAGCATATTAAAACATATGAAACCCCCCTTTTGTACCCAAAAATATCATAAATGCTAACTCTACAGGAAAACTATGATGGATACATTCGAGGTCACCAAAATGCCTAGAGCCTGATCAAAAGGATGACAATGTCAGCGTATTGTCATACCTTGACACATGTATACCCACTCGACTAAGTAATGACAATTAATCAACACTTGTTCTAGCATGAGTGGCATGAATGCCACTTGGGACAAATTTTAAATGTTTAAACATGGGAATTAATTTTTCCAATAAGATGGAAATGAGGAAGGAGAGAGAAATTACCAACGAACTGCCAGCGAACTGGCTTCTGAAACTTACATGGCTCTTGGCCTCAAAAAGAAGGTTGTATCAACCAAAAAGGTAGACATGTTTATTGGGCCAACATGGTCTTCATACCTTGTAAATAATTTGGGTCAATGGCATCCCTAGGAGTTATCTTCATGGGATCTACACTAAGGACAACCTGCGAAGACACATGGTCTCCTTAGTGTAGGAGGGAAAGAGCTTCAATCAACCCAACAATGTACACCTCACCTAGATTACTAACAACACACAAAGAACCTCAAATTTAAAGAGCTCACCTCCTTTTTTACAAGACTCAAATGAATAGAGAGATATACAATGCTCTAATAACCTATACTTACAGAACTTATAGATTGCAGAGTGGGATGACAAAACGCTACTTACAAACTATATACACCAAAGGGAGACAGACGTCCCACCTTCAAGCAAGACAACTTTGAATAAAATGAGATGCACCAGGTCTAGGAGGAACAATGTGCCAAACAACAAGCACAACCTAGAAAACACGTGCGACTGAACACCCAAAACACAGAAATCCCAAACGGGCAGAACAAGATGAAAAAATAGATGAAAGAAAAGGAAAAAAACAACAACAAAAATTAAAAAAACCAAAAAGAACAAACAAACGAGAAAGAGAAATGCAAAGCAAGGGAACCCAAATGCCTACCTAAAACTTGAAATGTTGGAAAGGGGAACACAACCTCACTCTATCACCCAAATGCTCTGAATAATTATTGAACACACCTCCACACCTTCTAGTTCAAACACCTTATCTCATAAAACACTTTGCTTCACTCTTCAGATAATTCTCCAAGAGGTAATTAGTTAGTGGTAAATGTAAAATGAGAGGATTAAAGGCATTAAATAATGCCTAGGGGAGTGCATTAATTACTAATAGGTAATCTGTGAAACAAGCTGACCACCGAAGTCTAGACCTCAGGACACCCAGCGATCATTCCCTCCAAGAAAAAGGGGGGAAATGATCGGCAGGTTTTGAAGGTCCAAAATTCATTAGATTTCGAGAGACAACACTCCAGGATCTGGATCCCAAAGGAGACTAGAAAGACAAAATAAAGAAAAGACAAGGGAAAGGGCCCGAAAAGGGAAATAAGAAAAATGAAACAAAGGAAAAAAAGGGGGGGACCCAACATTTTGTAGACAAAATGTAGGGACGGGTATGCAGGGCATAAAAAATGGTGACTGGCTGGGACAGATTCCTTGTGTATTTGAGAACTCCATAACCTCTTGGTTAGAACAACGAAGGTCTTACCATCATCAAGGATGCCCCTCCTCAGAGTGACTTTGGGGATCCAAAAAAAAAATGTACCATGATCCAGATCTTGACATCTCAAATTGTATGGAGTGGGTCTGAAAAGGGAGAGTAGATTACAACCATAGAAAAATAGATAAGTCACACTAACACAACAAAAATTAGTGCCTGACATGATTCATACCATCTTTAAGTTCTAGGGCCTTCCATCTCTTTAGGCCCTTTCCCCTTTTTTTGAAGATGGGGAAAGGTAGTACTTCTTTCATCGGATTCCTAAAGCTTAGCTTGTTATTACAGTGGTACTTCTTTCACCTCGCCATCCTTTTTTCTTTCTGAGTGAGAAGGAAAACCCTGGCTAGGATTACACCTTTTGTTAGTTAATTTTCTAGGCACCATTTGCAGAGAGTGTGAGCGATCTATCCTCAAACAACCCCTTTTTTTTTCTACACCATTTTCTCTCAAAATCAGCTAACTTTCTTTTCTTCTAGGGGGATGGTGGTGAAAATGAAGACACCTAGATCTGATGAAGATTATCTGTCACCTTAGGTCTCATGTTATAATTTTTCCTAGATGAGAATAAGACCAACATTTGTCTAAACACATAGCTCCAGACCACGAAAATACATGAGGCAACTCTCTCAACATGCAACTTTGTTATGTGAAGCATACCCACCTAGTAGAAGATGCAAGACATTGGGGCCCAAAACAAAAAATGACATGAAAGAGAAAAAAAATGAAACCAAAACAAACAAGAGGACAAAATGAGGGCGAGGCCCACAACTATTTACAAAGAAAGGAGCGCTAACCGGGGATGCCCAAAACTATTTACAAGCATACTACACATATGATACATCACTCAGAAGGGAGAGACTCCACCCCTTGCCTCACTCAAAGTAATGTTTGAGGAACTATTTTTTGATGGGAAATGAGAAAGCTTCTCCTGTCAAAGAACTAAGGCGATAGGTGTTAGCCCCATAGATCTCAGATATTTGGTATGGTCCTAGCTAGAGCCTTTGGAACTAAGTATGTTTTCCCTTCTTGTCCCAGGCTTTGTCCCATAAGAGGACTAGGTATAAGATCTAAAAAGCCTTGTTTTGAGCTCTTTTGTCAAACCAATGTTTGACCACCACTTGGTGTTGTGCAAAGTGTTCAAGTGCATTATCTCTATGTTCGTCCAATTGTATCAAGCTGAGGAGGCGAACCTACACGATGTTATCCTAAATATGGAATTCTTGCATGAACTATAGGACTAGGATTTGTAGGTTTACTAGGATACTAGATTTTGGCCATAAACCAGGTGGAATGGAAAAGTCTTCAAGGCGGTCTTAATCTGAATGTGATCCACCTAGAGGGTGAATAGTAGTTTTGGTTCTAGTCTCATGGATTTCTCTCAAGTAAGTGCTTGATTACATCTAAGAGGTTTTTATTAGTCAATTACACTACTCCATTACCCTAGGGATAATAGTTTCTATAGAATTTGAGGGTAATGTTCCTATTGTAAGCCCATTCCAATAGCTGGGCTGAGAAAAATGTTGGACCATTATCGCACACGAGAGTGAATGGCATCCTGAATCTTGTGACAATGTTTTCCTCAATGAAGCTAATCACCACATCTGTCATATTGTTGGTGCATGGTATAGCTTCAGTTCACCAGGTGCAATAATCTATGGCATTTAGAATGTACTGATGATTTGTGGACGAGTTGGGGTTTATCTCCCCGATAAAATCAAACGCCCATTGGGCGAAAGGTCTTGCCTCAAAAATGGGCTAGAGAGGCATTGTCAGGTTCTGCTCTCACGAAGTGGTAATCATACTGTAATGACCTAAAAATGGTCATCCAAACCCTAGACCCATAATCTCAATCACATATCAAGAAACCCTAATCTTGATTATTCTAAGTCCTAAACCAAATAGGAAATTCATTAAATTGAAGATAATCTGACCTGAACCCTAGGTCCTAATTAATCATCATACTTGATTAATTACTTAATTCCTAAAAAATACAATATATTAGAAAATAAACCTTGAGTTAATTATTTAATTGATATTCTAATATATTAATTAAATAAAATTGCTAAATTGTCAATAAAATCCAAAAAAGAATTAAATTAATTAATATTAACAAAATGTATATTTAAAATCAATTAAATCTTTAAGAATACATATGATGTCATCAATTTTAGTTAATTTATTATCAAATTGGAAACAAATCTATTTTATTCAGTTAACTTCTTATTATTTCTCATTTTGGAAACAAAGTTGTTAACTAAAAATTTATTTTAGAAGTTTCCAAAATAATTGATCAGTTAGTTCAGTCAACTGACTCTCTCTCAACCAATCATCATCTTTGCACATGGATTGTGCTTCTTCAATCGAATCTGAACCACTCTTTTCTTTCGATCTCGACCGTCAATTCAAGAGAGTTTTCTATGAAAGAGAGCCTCGTTCCCTTCACAAAGGATCCCAGTTTTTATTATCGTTATTATGCATTTTTTACATTCTATCTTTCTTGCATTCTTAAGCTTTTAATTTGTTTAGCTTTCTTAAATGTTAGTTTACTTTTTTTAAGCATACAAACTATAATCTTAGAGCACATTTTATTTTGGGTTTTAAAATATGTCAAAAACATTTCATTTGGTGCTTGTAAAAATGAATTATTAATTAGCATTGGATGAACAACAAATCTGCATTTGCATATCATGTAGAGTAATCATTTAGCTTTCTTCAAAATCCTTCATTTAGAACAGGTGTAGTCACTATTTCTTGTGATAACCTGAGAGCACGATTCAAACTCCTTCCTACTAGAAGGCAATGAGTCGACGTCTGTTAGCTTAGAATGTTTTTAATATTCTAATTTTATCATTTTCTAACCAGCTAACCCCATAATGGTTCATTGAAGTGTGTGTTGCAACTGCAGGTACAGAGACCACATTTTACACATACACGTACAAGTGTGGCACTTCCTCACATGTGCATGGACATATTTGAAAATGTGAGGCCAATAGTATATGACCTAGAGGATTTGGTGGAAAGTGGCATTAGCTTCCCTATGCCCAGTTCCAAAATAGTCACGGAATTCCTCGATCATATTTATGGCTTGTTCCTGATCAAGGCACCAAAGGTAGATGCCTTCGTAATTTCTACAAAAGAGGGTCTCATTCTTGATAATGAAATGTGCACTCTTCAGTCGAAGTGCTCGGTGTTTTTTGGGAATGAGTCCCTTAGGGCATCAGTTATTTAGTAGGAGGTATACCAAGTCAGTGTACCAGGGATCTTGGGTTAGGGAATGCATGGTATAGGTTTGACACTCAATGTGCGGGTCGATTTCAATCATATCCTTACACAATCCCTGCCCCCAAACTAGTTTCATGGGTTAAATTTTAAGGTCATATTCTTGGATAATGTCCATCCATTTTCCCCAGCATTCACCTAACTTGCTCTATAGCAACAAAGATTTAACAGCTTGGTTGGGGATGCTGGTGTGCACTTTACTGCGGAGAATGTAATGTCAAAATGTTTTTACCACCCAAATGAAGGCAAATAATTGCTTTTCAAGGGGTAAATATTGTACCTCAGAATTATTGAAAGAGGAACTCATAAAATTGATGGTTTGTTCTTCCCCTTTGACCTTCTAGGTCATCACTACTGCAGCATAATGGGCGGAGGCAAATGAATATATGTGAAATGGTAGGGAATAGTATGGACTTGCCAAGACTAGGGCCTCTGTGATAGCCTATTTAATTTGAACAAATGCTTTCTTTTCTTCTAGACTCCATTCAATTTCCATATCCTTCTTCATCATATCATTGAGAGGCTTTACAACCTTAGTGAATCTGGTGATGAAACATCAGACAAAGTTGATCTTTCTGAAGAAATATTGTATTTCTTTCTTACTGCTAGGAATTTGCAACGTAAGAAGTGCCTCTACTCTCTCAAGGGCATAAGATATACCCTGCTCTGAGACAATATATCCTAACAACTTTCCCTCGGTGACTCCAAATATGCATTTTTGGGGATTGAGGGAAATATCAAACTGACGACATCTCTCGCAAATTTTGGCGAGGTGGGTGGGGTGATCACGCCTATCTCAAGATAAAATGGTCATATCATCCATGTAGATGATTATACATTTATTTACCAATCCTTTGAAGATGATGTTCATGGCTTTATGGAGTGTTGCCCTGGTGTTGATTAATGTGAAGGGCATTCTTCTGTAGGTGAACATTCCCCACTTGCTAAAGAGGAGGAAACTCCTATGATACTGTTAACCAAATAGATTCAAGTTTTATAAACAAAAATAAAAACAATGAAATAGGAAAAGGAGAAACCACTGACAAAATTCTCTATGGACACCATTTGTCCATTTCCTTTTGATAAAGGTTTGCACCTACCTCTATTTCCACATGGAGTAGAAATCCCAAAATTTGACAAGTATAGCAGTCATTCTGACCCACAAGACCACATTTGGGATTTTTGTGCCCTATGTACAGAGTTTATGCATGATCAGACGTATCTCATGCATCTCTTTCCCCAAAGGTTAGGTGGTCAAGCTATGGATTGCTTTTCAAAGTTACCCACTGGGATCAAAACTTTTGACAAACTAATGAATATGTTTTTACAATAGTATTCATATAACATTCAACAATAGATGGGAGAATCATTCTTGACTTTTCTTCAGTGATAGAGAAGAGTATTTTCTAGATATCCACCTCTCATTCCATAGTCCAAAAAGATGGATATATTTACCAACGCATTACTTGATGAGTATAATTACCCACTTCAGATGCAAGATCTTTCTACTTTCGATCAACTTGTGAAGAGTGCACTAAAGATTGAAACTCTTCTTGTCAAGAAAGGTGAATTTTCCCTTTCAAAAGAAACAAAATTTAATTCCAATTCCAAAGATAAGAACAAATATTGGAATAAGAACAAGCATGTAGTGAATGATGGGGTAGTCAATAATGTTTCTCCCCAACCCAAACCAGCAGTATTCAACTTGACAAGTGGCTAAAAAGCCGTAAAAGCTTATGAAAATACCACACAATCACCCTCCAAATGATTTAGTAACCTCATGAAGGATAAACCATGGGTTAAACAAAATAGGGACTTCAATCCCTTGGGTGAATCTTACGAATCAGACCTCAAGACTCTACTAGCTAACAAATTGATCACGTTGCCAGATAACTCCAAGCTATATCAACCAGAGGTAAAACCGAAATGGTGGAGAGATAATGATTACTGTGCATATCATAGAAATAAGGTACATACCACATAGAATTGCATGAGGTTAAAACATAAGATCTAGGACCTCATTCATAGTGAAACAATTACAGTAGACAATCATGCAACGAACATTGATCATACGGAATTTAAGGATCCCTTGCCTAAATATGAGAAAGTGGAATCTTCTAAGTAGGGTGCTATGATTAATCACACATATAGCACCCCGGATGATAAGGTCATCCACATGATTGAACCAGTCTCTCCTGAGTATTGTAAAATTATCATTGTCATCAATGATAAGAAAGAGTCTAGAATAGAAAATGAAGTGACCCAAGCATAAGTAAAGGTCACCTTGGGAAAAGGAGGGTCTTCAAACTCCTCCTCATCTCAAAATCAATTGAATGCATCCAAATAGTAGGTGTCGACCAAAAAACAACTAACTATGAGTGCCTCCAAGGTATCTCAATCTAAACAACTGGCTTTGTCCTATATTGCGGACTATAGCATTGTCGAGCAATTGCAATGAAAAAATGCACAAATTTTGTTCTTTGAATTTCTCAAAATCTCTCCGGTTCACAGAGAGATCTTAGATAAAGCTTTTTCAACCTCCAATTTCCATAAAGACTTGTATTTGGATCGGTTTCAATCTATGGTTGGTCATTTGACTTCACCACATTACCTGTCCTTTTTCAGAGGAAGATGATAACTCCCTGAGTCATCCACATTATCTTCCATTGCATATTGAAGTCAAGGTTCATAAAAACTATGTCAAATGAGTCTTGATAGATGGAGGCATAGGGTTGAACATCTGCACATACAAACTGATTGAACAATTGGGATTTTTTAGAATATGCCATTGATCCAAAGAATAAAATTACCATAAATGCATATGATGAACAAGAGGTATCTTCCAAAGGTCTCGTAACTCTTCCCATCAAAGTGGGTCCTATGGAGAGGGATGTCACTTTCCAAGTATTAGATCTTTCGTTGGCTTACAACATCTTATTGGGAAGACCCTAAATACGTGAAATGCAAGTTGTCCCATCCACCGACCATTAGTGTATCAAGTTTCCATTCAATGGTGGAAAATTCAAAATTCTTGCAGACACTAGCTACACATCTAATGCACTGTATCAGGTAGCAGACACTTTTATACCCCATAAAAGAGAGGCTTCAACTTCAAATTCAACCAGTGACTTACTGAAAGAAATGGAAAAGAAGTTGAAGATAAAGGACACCGGTATGGGTGGATACATAGTGGAACCTGTACTATCAATCACATCTCTTCCCTCATCACCTAGGTCTTATGGGAGACCTTTGGAAGAGATGAAGCAAAAAACATCCTGAGTAATCTATGATTATAACTTTGTTAAATCCAACATACCATTAGAGGGTGAAAAAGAAGAACAAACCATTCTAGATTGGCTATATAAGGAGTCTGAAAATAATGAGATAAAGCAATGAGAAATATCCCCAGAAACATATGGAGTGGGGTATGATTTGGCTCACAAAATGGGTTATTCAGGCAAGGGACCCATTGGATGTAATCAAAATGGACTCTAGGAACCACTCTCTATTGAATTCAGACAATCTAGGGACACAACTATTCTAGGGTTCTTATCAAGGAAATCACAAAGAGAAAATAATCGCCTAGATAAAGGAAAGAGACATCAAGTTCATTGAAATGAAGAAGAACATAACAAATCACTGACACACCCACTCGCAAGTGGGATGATTCTTACGAGTCTGATGAGGAAGATGTGTATCCTTTTCCTATTTCTCCCAATATCCTATCTCTTCTCTTTGAAGAAGAAACACTCTAGGTCAATGCTACTGAAGAGCATGTTCTAGAGGAATCATCAATGGCTTCTGATCAATCAAAGACTACTACATCTGAATAAGATCCAAATAAAGAAAAAAGGAACCTAGCCATAGTAGATTTTTTAGATAGAACTTATCCAAACTGGGGGCAATGAGTGGACTTTACTCATGTCCTAAATATGGTTGATTATGCTGAAACAGACTCTCACGAGTATGAGTTTGATAGTTTATTAGAAGAGACTCAAGATAAGGAGGTGGATACTATACAATAGTATGTAACTCTATTTGAGATAGGTGAAGGTTTAGGGTCTAGGTCTGACGGGTCAAATCCTCTAATCCCTCACATGGGCTTTGACGATGTCATTAGGGTTCTTGCTGATTTAAACGCATCTATACAGGGTACTAATTTAGGTCTCTATATGACAGTATAGATTTATGATGAACATACCATGAATTCCCTTGAGCATTTCAATTCATTACCCCTCCTACATCCAGAACTCATTGACTAGGGTTTTCAAATACAACCCATAAACATCCCTACATTCCCCAATGAGTACACGCTATCATGATATTTGAATGTTGTTGAACCTGTCACTTCTTCCACTAGCGAACATAGCATGAATATGACTAAAACAGATATCAAGTACCTCAGTCATAAAATTAAAATGAAAAATAAAAAGAGTTCTAAAGGCGAAAACCACATTGTGGCGGTTTCAGAACATAAAATAGTCAAAAGAAAAGATGCATATGATGGTGAAAACCTCTTTGAGGTGCTAAAGGATTGGGTACTTGATATCTTTCCTAGTCACTTCCAGGAGTGGTCATCAGTATTGATTGAACTGATGAAACCTATGAACATTGGGATGGAAGAACATCCACACATCATCCATATGGCACAATCTTTATCAACATCAGAGCTAAAAGAATTCATTGAATTCTTTAAAGAGAATAAAATCAACTTTGCATGGAGTTACTCAGACATGCCTAGTTTGGATCCAAATCTAATCATGCACCATCTCTTTATCGTACTAGGATTCAAACCAGTAAAAAAAATCTCCACAAAATACATCCTCACATTGCTTCGTTGATTAAGGCTAAACTAGAAAAGGTACTAAAAGCTAGATTCATTTGAGCTGTTGATTATGCCGAGTGGATTTCAAACATTGTACCAGTATCCAAACCAAACAAATCTATTTGAGTCTGTATAGATTTCATGGACCTTAACAAGGCTTGTCCAAAGGATGGCTTTTCTTTGCGCAACATTGATATGATTGTAGACATGACAGTTGGGTATTAAATGTACTCTCTCATGAATGGATTATTTGGATACAACCAGATTAAGATTGCTCTAGAAGATTGGGAAAAGACAACTTTCACATGTGCTTGGGGCACCTTCTGCTAGAATGTTATGCCCTTTAGACTGAAAAATACAGGATCTACTTAACAAAGGGTTGTCACAACAATCTTCCATGACATGATGCACAAAAACATGGAAGATTATGTGGATGACACACTAGTTAAAACTATGGAAATATCCACACACCTATAAGACTTGCATAAAATTCTTGACAAAATGGAGCAGTTGAAGCTTTGAATAATCCTGCAAAGGTGCAAGAAATCCTAGAGATGTCACCACCTCAAAACATTAGTTAGATGAGGACACTACAAGGAAGAATTCAGTCCATCGGGAGATGTATCTCACAATTAGTAGACAAATCCCAACCATTCACAAAAAAACTGCATAAGGGAGTCACATATGAATGGGATGAAGAATACAAAAAGAACTTTGATCACATCAAAGTATACCTGGATAACCTACTGATATTGATGCCTCCTGTGCCAGGGAAACCATTAATCATGTATATATCTACCATGACAACATCACTGGGGGCACTTCTAGCATAGGAAGACCAAGACAAGAAAGAGCAAGCCATCTAATACATTAGTAGAACCTTGGTCTCTTATGAGATGAATTATTTAGTGATAGAGAAATCTTATCTCGCAGTTGTATTTACATCTAAGAAACTAAGACATTACATGTTAGCACATTCCACAAAATTGGTTGCAAAGATCGATCCACTGAAATATCTTTTGAGTAAGGCAACTTTTACTGGAAGACTAGCTAAATGGGTCATGCTCCTCAGTGAATTCAACATTGAATACATTGAGTGAAAATTAATTAAGGGATAGGGCACTATAGATCAATTGGTGGACACTCCATTACAAGATAATCTCCCAATCAATATTGAATTTCTAGATGGTTCCATTATGCACATAACACACAGATCATGGAAAATATTCTTTGATGAATCTTTTACACAATTGGGATCAGGTGCGGGTGTCTTGTTCATAACACCTCAAATCTATTCCTTACCAAATGTGTACAAGCTTTTGGTCCCTTGTGCAAATAACATTACTAAATATGAAGCCTTGGTTAATGGAATCAAACTGACAATTGAATGGAACTTATCAGAGCTACACATCTATAGGGACTCCCAGCTCGTTATCAACCAAACCAATGATGTCAATAAAACTAAGGATGATAAAATCATCCCTTATAAGAGAATGGTTGATGAATTTAAGAAATAATTTACATATATCACATTCCAGTAGGTCCTAAGGACACAGGATAGAGCAGCTGATGCCATGGCTACATTAGTGTCCTCACAACCACAAGAGGAAGACTTCTGCTATGAGTTCCTGGTGGAAGAACTTCATTTTCCTTCCTAAAACTCCCCAGACTCCCACATGGTTTGTTCTATCATAGGATAGGATTCTTCGTGATACAAAAATGTCTACGCCTACCTCCACCATCAGGTCATCCCTAATGTGCTTACTTGCAATGAACACTGACACCTTATCCAAAATGTCTCAGGGTATGTTCTCATAGATGATGATATTTATAGATGAGGACTATACCATACTTTTCTTAGGTGTATATAAAAAGAGGAGTCCAAATGTGCATTTTTAAAGGTCCATGATGGTATTTGTGGTTCTCACTCTAATGGTCTGACTCTGGCCTGAAAACTACTAAGAGCGGGGTACTATTGGCCAGATATAGAAAAAAAGGTGGTAAGATATGCAAAGACATGTAAGAAATACCAACTACATTGAAATATTATACATGCCCCAGCAAGGGAATTGATTCCCTTTACCACACATTGGCCCTTCCAAAAGTGGGCATTCGACCTCATTGGTCAGATACACCCATCTTCTTCTAATGGGTACAAATTCATCATCACTACCACTAAGTATTTCACAAAGTGGGTAGAGGCGGTCCTACTAATCAAAGTTACAGGCTAGCATGTGACCCTATTTTTTCTGAATCATATTATCTATATATATGACATTCCTTTAGCCATTATAACTGATAATGGAGGGCAGTTCAAAAACACCAATATTGAAGAACTTTGTGAGAAGTTCAAGATCAAACAACACTACTCTTCCATTTATTATTCGTAGGGTAATGGATAGGTTGAGGCCTCTAATAAATTTTTTTTGAAAACCTTGCACCGTACTGTGAACAAATCTAGATGGGATTGACATCTGCAGATCAATCCCACACTATGGGAATATAGAAAAAGTATCAGAACACCTACTAGGGAAAACCCTTTGATCTTGTCTATGGAGCAGAAGTAGTACTACCCATAGAAGTAGAACTCCCATCTCTGAGGGTTTCTCTACGAAGGCTTATCACAGATGAGGATCACAAAGTCTCAAGGCTGAAAGAAATAGAACTGTTGGATGAACGTCGACAAGTGGAATTTGATCACCTTGGAGCTTACCATAAAAGAATGTCTAGAGGTTATAATTAAAATTTAAAACCAAGAGAACTTCAACTGGGAGACCTAGTGTTGAGAGAAAACCCCCATAATCAATCACATAGAGAACAAAAGGGCAAATTTGAACCCAACTGGCTGGGTCCTTATATTATTACTGCATCATTTGGCTCTAGAGCCTATCGACTCTCCACACCTAAAGGAGAACACCTCTGGGAGCCCATAAACACTCTCCATCTGAAGAAGTTCTACACCTAAGGCATTCTTGGTGATCAACACCATGTACATACTTATGATCTTGAAAAAAAGACTAAAAATTGGAAAAATTCCTGAAAAAATGATCTTGGTGAAAACCTCGCAAACAGGTGCCTTGATGCATCAATAAAAAAAATAAAAAAAAATTTAAAAAAAAATCCAAAAAAGATAAAAATCCAAAAAAATGGAAAAAAATGAAAAAAAATGAAAAAGAAGAAATGGTGCCTTGGTGAAAACCTGGTAAACAGATGCCTCTTGTACTTAGCATTTCATCTATCAATGCTCAGTCTTGGAAATCCTTTACTTCAATTTGTACATAAGATTTCACTCACTTTTGTGACACCTTGGTTCTTCTGAGAATCCTCCTGGCTTGAAACCGATTGAGAGTCATAGTCTGGGGGCAATCAAATCAGCTTTGTCCCAGTAGTAAGAGTCAAGTTAGTTATCTTTTTTCCAAATTCATTACCAGGGGGCATAAGTCTCTACTTTGATCACATCTTTGGCTTACACCAAAGTCAGTAATCTTTTCATTTCTGAAGAACACCTCGTTATTGACGCAATGGGTGTTTCTCAACACCCTAATCAAAAGTGTTTCTTAACACTATCTTTGGATGCATCTATCTTTCTTAACACACATTGGGTAACGCAAACGTAAACAATAGATCGATAACACTTAAACACATCACACTCACAAGCATGGAGGTGTTTCTTAACACCCCATACACATATATATTCAAAAACTTTGAAACTGGCTGACATATGCTGAACTTCTCTTTGTATTTTGGTTATTCTTATTGATTTTTTGTTAATCTTTTCTTTGTCTACTACTTTTTGGTGTGGTCTCGATGATCCTAAAATGTCAAATAAATAGGGTGTATGTGATAAGAGCTCCTGTATTAAGGTGGAAAAGCCTCACATCCCTTGATCTTGTTTACTTGTACACCAAGGTGAGGTCAGAACTATCTCCTTGACTGTTATTACTTTGCTTGTTTATGCAAGATCACACTCATGGTTATCTTGGCTTTGAATGCCCCGATACTAGTGTACTCTTGCAACATAAACTAGAAACAATGTTCAGGTAATCTCAGCTTTTGTATCTTGATTCTTACATTAGTTTCTCATATCTTATCCAATGAAAGTCATTATGATCATAGTGGCACCAGTAAGGATTGTATCGACTGCAATGTTCCAAAAATGCTCGATGATGAAAAATTTTAAAGCTAAAGGTTCAGTGAATATACCTTAGGTTGCATTCATGGTAGTTTTGCATTGCACATGCATGGTGTTGAATATGCATAATATTGATATCTCTCTCCAATGTGAAGGCTCTAAGGCTCCCATTGGTCGATCTTCCTTTTTCTAAGTGGTCAGTTGTGCATTGATTGATGTGAAAATTATACCCTTGGGAAATTCGATTATCTTGATTCCATTTTGTGATCGAAATCGAAAGTCGAGATCATTTTACTTGTCATTTTCAATGTTTAACTTTTTCAGTCACCTGCAGCTGACCACTTGCACTATCAGTCAATCTGGACTCCAAACCAATGGAAATATCTCATACTTTTCTTCTAATGAATCATTGTATAATACTTTTGCTCAATATTGGTCAAAGATGACCTCCCATCAAGTAAAGATTTTGTCCTAACCACTTGGGACCTATTTCTAATCAGATCAGCTTCTTCTTGCATCATGTTATCAATCGAATTGCTTCTGATCACTAGGGAACCTATCCATATTTTGATTTTTCTCCCGAGGGGGTAGGATAAGGACATCAACATTAAAGTGATCACATCCTCAATCAAGACCCCATCACTTGGGGCATTTCAGCTTCATCACACCAAATCAAGTTAAGATCATCTTAAATCAAACGAAACCTAATCAATGGTCTTATACAGTGATGAATACACTCAAAATAAGACAATATTGGTCTTATACGAGCTATTCATTATTGAAACAAGATACATTGATCAAATTGGCTTCATCGTTTCAAATCAAGTCAATTTGCTTACTAATCAAATCTCTTAATGTTAATCAATTTCATCGCTTCAAATCAAACTGTTTATTTGTTCAAACCAATCAAAAGGTTTTAGAGTTCTTGACAGATACCCAGTTTCATCCCTTCAAATCAAACTAAGTATTTTTTTATATCTTTTGATTAATCATTGTCCAATCAAGCTCAAATTCGGTCTTCCTCGACAAGAATAGTTTCATCACTTCAAATCAAACTATTATGGGTCTTATCGCTAACAGGTCTTTGAATCAATGCACTAATTGCACACCAATTCAAAGAGGGGAATATGTAATAACATAAAAATGGTCATCCAAACCCTAGACTCCTCATCTCAATCACATATCAAGAAACCCTAATCTTGATTATTCTAAGTCCTAAACCAAACAGACAATTCATCAAATTCAAGCTAATCTGACCTGAACCCTAGGTCCTAATTAATCATCGTACTTGATTAATTAATTAATTCCTAAAAATACTAAATATTGGCATATAAACCTTAAGTTAATTATTTAATTGATATTCTAATATATTAATTAAATAAAATTGCTAAAATGTCAATAAAATACAAAAAAGAATTAAAGTAATTAATAAAAACAAAATGTGTATTTAAAATCAATTAAATCTTTAAAAATGCATATGATGTCATCAATTTCAGTTAACAGATTATCAAATTAGAAACAAATCTATTTTATTCAGTTAACTTATTCTTATCTTTTCTCATTTTGGAAACAAAGTTGTTAACTAAAAACTAATTTTGGAAGTTTCCAAAATAACTGATCAGTTAGTTCAGTCAACTAACTCTCTCAACCAATCATCATCTTTGCACATGGATTGTGCTTCTTCAATCAAATCTAAGCCACTCTTTTCTTTCAATCTCGATCGTCGATTCGAGAGAGATTTCTATAAAAGAGAGCCTCATTTCCTTCATAAAGGATTCCAGTTTTTACTATCGTTATTATCCAGTTTTTACTATCTTTCTTGCATTCTTAAGCTTTTAATTTGTTTAGCTTTCTTAAATGTTAGTTTACTTTTGTTAAGAATGCAAACTATAATCTTAGAGCACATTTGATTTTGGGTTTTAAAATCTATCAAAAAAAATTCATTTGGTGCTTTTTAAAATGAATTCTTAATTAGCATTGGATGAACAACAAATTTGCATTTGCATATCATGTAGAGTAATCATTTAGCTTTCTTCAAAATCCTTCATTTAGAATCGGTGTAGTCACTATTTCTTACGATGACCTAAGAGAAAGATTCAAACTCCTGCCTACTAGAAGGCAATGATTTGATGTCGGTTAACTTAGAATTTTTTTAATATTATGATTTTATCATTTTCTAACAAGCTAACCCCGTAATGGTTCATTGAAGTGTGTGTTGCAGTTGTAGGTATAGAGACCACATTTTACACATACACATACAAGTGTGGCACTTCCTCACATGTGCGTGGACATCTTTGAAAATGTGAATCCAATAGTATCCAGCCCAGAGGATTTGGTGGGCAGTGGCATCAGCCGACCCGTGCCCATTTCTGAAATGACTATGGAATTCCTCGATCATCTTTATGGCATGTTCCTGATAAGGGCAGCGGAGGTAGATGCCTTCATAATTTCTACAAAAGAGGGTCCCATTCTTGATCATAAAATGTGCACTCTTCAGTCAAACTGGTTAGTGTTTGCAGGGAATGAGTCCCTTAGGGCATCGGTTATTTAGCAGGAGGTATACCAAGTCAGTGTACTGGGGATCTTGGGTCAAGGAATGCACGGTATAGGTTTGACACTCAATGTGTGGGTCAATTTCAGCCATGGCCTTACACAATCCTTGCCCTCAGACTAGTTTCATGGGTTGAATTTCAAGGTCATATTCTTAGATAATGGTCATCCATTTTCCATGGCGTTCACCTAAATTTCTCTATAGAAACAAAGATTTAACAACTTGGTCGGGGATGATGGTGCGCACTTTACTACGAAGATTGTAATGTCAAAAATTTTTTACCACTCAAATGAGGGTGAATAATTGGTTTTCAAGGGGTGAATAACATACCTTAGCATTCTTGAAAGGGGAACTCAAAAAAGTGATGGGTTGTACTTCCCCTTTGACCTTTTGTGTCAGCACTATTGTAGTAGAATGGGCAAAGGCAAAAGAATATATGTGAAATGGGAGGGAATAGTCTTGACTTGCCAAGATTGGGGCCTCTGTGATAGATTTTTTAATTTTAAAAAATTCTTACTTTGCTTCTAGACTCCATTTAATTTGTGTGTCCTTCATCATATCATTGAGACGCTTTACAACCTCAGCAAATCTGGTGATGAAATGTCAGACAAAGTTGATCTTTCTAAAGAAAGATCACATTTATTTCTTACTGTCAGACATTTTCAACTTAAGCACTGCCTCTACTCTCTCAAAGTCATAAGATATACCCTACTCAGAGATGATATGCCCTAAAAACTTTCCCTCGATGACTGAATATGCATTTTTTGGGATTGAGGGAAATACCAAACTGACGACATGTCTCACAGATTTTGGCAAGGTGGGCAGAGTGATCATGCTTGTCTTGAGATAAAATGGTCAGATCATCCATGTATATTATTATGCATTTATTAACCAATCCTTTAAAGGCAATGTCCATGGCTTTCTAGAGTGTTGCCCTGGTGTTGATTAATCTGAAGGGAATTCTTTTGTAGGTGAACATTCCCCACTTGGTGGTGAACATCATCTTAAATCTATCTTTGAACTTAACCATAACTTGGTTATACTTGGAATACTAATCTAGGAAGGACATCATTTGGGAGTTATTAACGATCTGTAACACCTCATCTAGTGAAGGTAGATGATGATTGTCCTTCTTCGAAGCTTTATTCAAGTTCAAGAAGTCCACACACAGTCAAATTTTCCTATTTTTTTTCCAGACCGGGACTAGGTTGGCTACCCATGTGGTATGCTAGATAGGAAAAATGATTTGAGCGGCTAGTAATTTATGAACCTCCTGGTGGAATAGGGGTTTGATCAGGGGATTGATTGGTCTTTTTTTCTTCCTAAATGGTTTAGCATCCAGTTTCAAAGGGATGGTATGCGTCATGATAGATATATCATAGGTTTTGAGATCCTCATACCCATAGGTGATCACGTCAATATATTCTCAAAGAGCTATGAGAAATTTATCTTTCTCCTCTAGTGAGAAAGAGGTACCAATGTGAACATACTTTTCTTCAACATATGTTCCTATGTTCACTTTTTTGTATTTCCCCCCTTCAGGGGTTTAGGGAATTCTATCTTTGGCTTGAGGTTCAAAATCAAAAATTCATTCGACGGCCACCATCCCCTATAGGATGATGTTGATGGGTAGATCGAGGATCCCATCCTCATTTTCTCCTTGTCCCATGTTGTCATGTTCTCCTTTTTCCATGATCTAGTCTTCAAAAACACCAACAATTGCCATGAAGATGAGGATATGTCTATCATCTTTGAATACCTAAAGATGGGTTATATTGTTGGGGATGGAGGGTTTGGGTACCATCTCTACTAAAAATATCTAGAGCCGAGAACCTTCCATGGGTTCTAGGGTACTGGCTGACACAGCGAGGACATCTGGAATGAAATTTTGTTTTTGGGGAATTAACTCAATAATGAAGGCATCAAATTCCTCTATCAGTTTCCATTCTTTGTTGTGATAAGATGCTAGCCATTTATAATGTGACATGTGTATTGGCTTTGAACTTGCTTAACTATGAGCTCTAAGTCACCCATTGCCTAGAGGCAGGTGGCCCCTTTTCTTAGTGAGAACTAAAGTCTAAGGATTAGGGCCTCGTATTTCATGACATTATTGGTGCAGTCAAACTATAGTTGATAAGATGTGAGGATAGAATTTCCTCAAGGGTTGATTAGCTCTACTCCAGCCCCACAACCCTACTTGGACTAGGATCCATCGAATTTAAGGGTCCAGATATTGTTGTCAATATAGTGAGGTTGGGGGGGCTGGGTAGTGAGCGGTATTATTTTGGGGCAGGAGGGGGCTTCTAGTGTGTCTTCCAAAGGGGGAGGCACTGGGGCTGAAAAAATCTCTGGAGGAACTTCTATAGGGAAGTCCTTAGAGAGGGGTCTAGGAGATTTGGTCATTGGTGGACCGCGACAAGCCAAGGCTCATTCCCCGTGTTTCTCCACTCAGGCATTTTCAAGTTGAATAGTGGCAGTGTTGATGCATGGTGCCCATTATAGCTCAGAATGCCCTTGGTAATGCACTTGACACCAAGTATCAGAAAGGAGAGTAGTTAGAGACGCACCACTGCCTTGGGACCTAACATCATGCTTTATTTTTACAATGAGGTCATGGACTCTTTGGGTGACAATGGGGTCTTTGTTTGGTATCGATCCTCCTAGGATGAAGTCCAAGGTCAAGATTTCTTTGGCCCTATACAACTTGGGCTCCGACTTGGCGAACATTATTTCACTCACCTAACCATAATTGGTGAGGGAATGTTTCATTCGGGGTTCATTTTCTACCTTGATCTGATTGTCTTGCCCTCTCTAAGGGAGCCATAAGTGGGAGAAGTCAGTTGAGATATATTCGTTCAAGGCTTTGGACCAATTCTGACTTAAAAGTATCCCGCACATTTTGTGGATATCTACCACTTGGATATTGATAATACTGGATATCCAAGGATCTTGTACTAGTTGTACTTGGACATTTTTTAACTCACCCACCATTTTAACCATAGTTTTGTCCAACTAGACTACTGCACCTTTGGAAGGTTTGGGGACTAATCTGGTCTTCTTACAAATAGACAGGGGCATGACATTTCCAGAAGCTCTAGAATCTACAAGGAAATTATGTAAGTTTTTTCCATGAATTTTAAGGCTGAGCAGAAAGGGGGGTCCTCTGTGTTTCCCAAGAATACAGCCTTGTTGGCATCGTTGAAGGTGACAGACTTGGGTGGGTGATTGCAAACTTTCAGGTTTTCCAAATATTGCAAGAGGGACTTTTGCTGCTCAGGGCAACTGAGTAATACTTCCATTGAGGTCATAGTGGTGGTGGTATTTTCCATCACCTTTGTGATGTTGAAATTCCCTTTTGGAGTCCACTAACCTTTTCCCACAAAATCCCACTCATGATTGGGAATAGGCCCTTTCAAAGGGGGCAAGTTGACATTTTCAAGGGGATTTGGTGGGAGATTTGTAATCTTTGGGGGATTTGACATTGTGAAGGGGCCTTTGCTAGACTGACTCTACATGTTGTAAGGAGTCTTGGGAATGGTAAAGGCGTTGGCTTCAAAGGTTGGGATGGGGTCATCGAAGAACTCTTGAAAATTAGGCTCTTCCTCATCCTCTTCACCTTCTCTAAAGAAGACACTCTCATAGGAGAAATCAGAGTGATGGGGTTCAGCTGAGGATTCTAAGGGAGGAGAATCAGTAATTTTGTTTCCTATCAGACTGGGAGATCTGAATAATCTTCTCTAGCATGGTTCAATTTACCTAAGAATGTGATCCATTGTCATGTCGCCAACACCATGACATCAAGGGGTGGCATTCGGTGAGTTATGCTATGTGGCTAGGACTTGCACCCCCTTGGTGTTAGGGTTTGACAGATCCAGAACAATATAAGAATAATAGTTATATGCAGAAAACAAAAGAAGAATAAAAATTAACATAGATAACACATAGATTTAACGTGGTTCACCCAAAACTTGGGCTACGTCCACCTACATAGCCGTCTAACCTTTCTCATTATCCATAGAAAATGTACACAACCTTATAATGCATTATACATCTCAAACGCTTATAACATGTGTTTTAGGGCAACCTCTAAAATTGACCATTTTAGGGTTTTACAATGTCGGTCTTCTTTTTCCCAAAAAAGTAAATCTCTTTCCCAAATAAGCACCAAAAAATATCAACACCTACTACATGATCAGTCACCACAATATCAACACCTACTACATAATCAACCACCATAATATCAACACTTGGGTGTTAGGTTGATTTGGGGGAACACCTCCATTGTTTGACGTGTTATTCCAATGTTGGTGGCTAGGCCTATGTTTTCATTTTTGTTATTGTTGTAGTGATTCTAGAGCCCAAAGTTATTGGAACTTCATTGTCCCAAAAATATGTTTCCTCTTTTCAAGGAGTTGGTGTTATGGGACATAGAGGGTCCCATCTTTAGTTGTCCCATGTTCATGGTGAGGGAGGACACCAATCATTAGAGGGATTCAACCTCTGTGAATAGCTAGGTAGTCGTATCATAGTGTGATAGCTGGAGTGGGGGGTCGAAGTAGTGGTACCCAGAGTGGCAGAAGGTAACCCCCAAGATGAGAATGTCTAGAAGAAGGGAAATCTAGTTGGCTGAGGTATTGACTGATGTGTTTGCACCCATGGTGCATATTCTGGTCCTAGAGGATTTTGATGGGGTGGGGTAAGTATACCAGGGTTTTGAGTTCATCGTTGCGGCACCTATTTCCAGATTTGGATTGTACCCCACTAAGTAAGCATTTCCCCCAGGTTGCATAGTATATGGTACACCTTGTTCAATACCACCAGGAGATTTTCTCAGGTTCTTGGACAGCTCTAGGGTGAGGTTGTAAACCTTTTCCAAGGTGTCCCTTCCATTGGTAGTGGTGGTTCTCCATATGAGAGTTGCGACAAATGGACCTAGGGTGTTGACGTAAGTCTAGATGGTTACCTTGGTAGATGGAATAAAGGGACCCATGCATCATTTCAAGGGTCTCTGGAATTGATGGTTGAAGGTTGTTAGTGGCTCATTGGGTTCCTTCCTGATAGAAATGAACTGGCTATGGAACCAAGCTAGGTCCACATGGATACAAAACATCACCAGGAAGGCCACTTCTATGTCCTTCCAACTATTAATGGAGTTGGCTGACAAGTTTAGGTACCAGTTCAGCTTACTTTCCCCAAGGGATAGCAGGAACATCCCACTCATGAGATCTTCATGTTGGATACAGTGACTATTCATGGCATCCTTGTATGCTTGTAGATTTTCTTCCGTGGTCCAAGGACCTAGGTGCTTGTACTTTGGGAAAATCTTCTCTGGATGTGGAGGGAGATCATTAATTGCATTAGGAAATTGTCCCATCGGGGACCCGGTATTGTTGAAGTACATAACCATTAGAATTATGGGTATCACAAGGGTGGTATTTTTTGTTGGGGAAGGCTAGGAAACTCGGGTGCTTTGGGGAGCTATGACCCCCAACAAATAGTTCAAAGATTTCTTTTTTTGGTAGGTCCTTTTTCCTTGTATGGGAGGTCTAAGGTCGATCAAAGTATTATTTCAAAGTGCAAAGGTGATAAAAACCCTAACCTATGAAAATCTTGGTCTCTAAAACTACTGCTTGGGGAACCCTTGTGAGGTGTGGTGTCAAATTTTTTCGGTGACGATGAGCTCATTTCCTCCTTCTAGAACCAATTTTTGTTGATGAGACTTTCTGATGACCTTGCCAACAGGGAGAGAGTTGTCACTAAGTACTAGGGTACCTTCCAACTTTTCCTGAAGAGGTTTATTGGAGAGCAGGCTCTCCTATCCTCCAAGCACCTAGTAGTCGGGTCATGACGGCACAGGATTAGCTTAGTTGGACAAATGACTATTTTTTTGAGGGGATAGCTCATTTTGACTCATCGGTCTCCAGGAACTTGAGAATGTTGGGTTTCCTACAAGTTTTCTTTAATTCAAACATAAAAGAAAAGTGCAAAAGATGAGATAGGGTTAGCATAAATTTCTATCTATAGTCATGACATGTATATTTCCATAAACATCAAAAAATCTCCAGACAAAAGCTAACAACAGATACCAAACATATAAGTGATCATGAATCAAACATATATCAATAGCAAGGTAAAGTATTTCATCAAATCATTAAAGAACTGGAGAAAAGGACACAAGAAAGATTACAACATGAAAGTGTTGGAGATTTGCTTCTGTGCAAATAATTGATTGTATGTTTGTCATTGATGACAACATATAATATACAATAGTGTTCTATATGAAATTATTAGTATAGATGTTCTGGAGATATGCATGTTTATTTCCATGGTGTATACATGTTCTAGATACTATGTGCATTCACGCTGAGATAGATATGAAGTTTCAGTTGAGTTATGTTAATCAGTTATGGTAATTACAGTGTCTGAAGATTATCTGTCAAGAGCCAACGTAAATACAATGTTTCTTGAGATGCTCCTATCTTTAGGATATGTGTGTTTGTATTAATGTTTATTTATGAGTTAGTGATGATTACACAAATCTTCCAAGCATTTTTTAACAGAATCGTGATATTGGAGTAAAATTGGTGAAGCCAACTTTGTGAAGCGTTGCGTCTATTCAGTTTGAGTTGCACGGTTCTAACTTTGATTGTGTGGTTAATTAAGCCAACAAAGAAGTTTATGAAGTGTTCCCAGATACCTTTGTGACCTTATCCTTGGTGAAGATACATATAGCAGTTCAATTGATGAACACTAAGTGTGAATGATAAGAAAAGAGACAGAAAAAGTACAGAACAGAATGTACATTGTTTAGGGACAGTAGAGACATTTCATTCATCAAGAAAAGATCTATGTGAAGAAGAAGTGGAAGTATACAATAAACTGGAACTGATCAAGACAATAGATCTACTCAAATAGTTCATCTATCATATATAGTGTATATCTGTTCTACTGAAGGTTGCATCCTTCATCATTTTAGCAGTGAGCTTTTGGACAATGAGTCCTCACCACTAACAGGGTTACTTGTAAAATACTCCTAATAGGGTCCAACCTTTAACTAGATCTTTGTACTTATTGCATTGTAAATAACAACTCCTAACAGGGTTGCAATATCTCCTAATAGAGATAATTATACTCAAGTATAGCTCTTTGTGGGTGCTAATTCCCATCAGGGTTTTTACCTATTTTGTTTCCCCGTAACCAAAATTGTTGTGTTCTATATTGTGTTATCTGAATGTGTATTTTCTTTATGTTAAGAAAAGAATTAAAGTAGCTGATAACTAATTCACCCCCCCCCCCTCAGTTATCCTTTGGGAATATTTCAACAATTGGTATCAGAGCCAAGTGCCTTGGAGAGAAAGCCTAACAGCTTAAGGTAGATCAGATTGCATACTTCAGAAAAGAGAGTCCTAAGTTTGATGGAGAAAACTATCTTGACTAGAAGAACAAAATGATAAGACATCTTCAGTGTGTTGGATTTGAGATCTATAAGATTTACACTCAAGCAATTGAAGTTCCCACCTTGAAAGACCTTGCAGAAGAAGACTCTACAATCAAACAAAAGGAAGTGTTCACTCAAAATATAATCGCCAAAGAAGCCCTAATCAGTACCCTATCTGACAGTGAATTTTCTAAGATCAAAAAGGCAGATAAAGCATACTCTATTTGGAAATAATTAGAAGATATGTTTGAAGGAGACATCCAAGAAAAGAATGCACGCAGAAAGACATGGAAGAAAATATACAACAACTTAGAGATGCTACTTGAATAAAACATCAGAGCCTACAATCAAAGAATTAATGAAGCAGTATCAGGTATCAGGAACAATGGTGGAGAAATCTCAGAGGATGATATAATGGAAAAACTAATGACCACATTGACAACATACTATGAGAGAAAGATCAATATCTTAGATGAGACTATGCAATTTTCAAAAGAATTCAAGAGAGAGACTTTGATCAACAAAATATCTACATTTGAGATATCAATATTGAAGACAGAACCCAAAAGTGAGACAACTTTCAAAGCCTTAGTCCACAGCAAGAAATCTGTAAGCAGCTCTAGTAATAATGAAGAAGTGGATATAGAACTAGAAGAAATCATTGCTATGATTGCCAAGAAAGAAAGGAAAGGTAAAGGGAAAGGGAAATATGAAGGACAACTACCATTCAAATGGTTTTCATGCAACAAAGTTGGTCACTTTGCATCCAAGTGTCCTACAAGAGTCAAGAAGTTCAGATTAGATTACAAGCCCAAGTACACTAAGGAATGTTATCATGTTGAAGATGGTGTAACTGATGATGATTCAAGAGAATATGAAATTGGGTTCGTTGCTATTAAAGACATTGAGAAGATGCTTGAAGAAATGGAAAAAGAAGATGAAGAAAAAGCACAAGAGTTAGTATTAGTTTCAAAAGCTAACATCAGAACTGACTAGATCATTGACAGTAGATGTTCACACCACATGACATGAGACAAAGACAGATTTGTACATTTGGAAAAATACAAAGGTGGCATGGTTAGATTTGGAGATAACACTCCCAAACTAATCATAGGTATAGGTTCTATCACCTTAGATGGAAAGGATAAGACAGATGATATTCTTTATGTTGATGGTTTACATCATAACTTACTAAGTGTTGGACAATTGCTTGATAAAGGATATCAGTTGGAATTCAAAAACAATAGTGCATAATTAACAACAAAGAAGGAGACATGATTTCATCAGGCTCAAAGACCAAAGGTAATGTTTTTCAGCTCAATTCGGAAGTAAGTTGTTTTGTTGCAAAAGTGGATGACAGTTGGCTATGGAACAAGAGACTTTGTCATATCAATTTTGACAACATAGTCAAGATAAGTAATGTAAAGGTAGTAAGAGACCTTCCAAGTATTGCAAGACCAGTTAACACCATGTGTAGGGAATGTGTGATGGGGAAGCATGTGAGGACCTCATTCAGGAGAAAACAAGACTCTGCTGAAAACAAATTAGATCTGATACATACAGACCTATGTGGACCTACTCAAACAAGGTCATACTACAAAGAAAGGTATTTCATTTTTTTTGTTGATTATTTCTCAAGGATGATGTGGGTTGCATTCCTAAAAGACAAATCTGAAGCTTTTGAGAAATTAAAAGTGTTCAAAGCTAAGGTTGAGAATGAGTCTGGATTAAAGATAAAATATCTGAGATCTGATAGAGGAGGAGAATTCACCTCTGACTAGTTTTATAATTACTGTGAAGAACATGGAATCAAGAGACAATTAAGTTCTCCTAGAACCCCTCAGTAGAATGGGATTGCAGAAAGAAGGAAAAGAATAATACTTGACACAACACACACTATCATGATTGAAGGAAAGGTGTCCCATACCTATTGGAGAGATGCGGTCAATACAGCAAACTATATTATCAATAGAATACAATTGAGGCCAGGTGCAGACACGACACACTATGAACTTTGGTTTGGTAATGTACCTACTATAAAATACTTCAGAATCTTTGGAAGAAAGTGCTACATCAAGAGAGATGATAGCATTGGCAAGTTTGATGCTAGAAGCGACGAAGGTATTTTTCTTGGTTACTCTACTAAAATCAAAGCCTATAGATGTTTTAATCTAAGATTAAAGAAGATCATTGAAAGTACTCATGTGAAGATTGATGAGAAGTTTATGATTCAAGAAAGATATTATGATTGTTCTCCCATGATTGAAGATGAGCCCAGACCCATCAATAAGGACACAGTTATTGAAGAAATGTTTGACTATATTGATGTTTCATGTAACAATCCTGAACCAAGTGAAGAAGAATCATAGATTATAGATGAAAGTATCA
>MU224538.1:1892144-1913916 GCA_018584345.1 Thuja plicata | reverse complement strand
ATGTTTCATGTAACAATCCTGAACCAAGTGAAGAAGAATCATAGATTATAGATGAAAGTATCACTCCTAAGAACTCAAAATACACATCCAAATACCACTCTAAGGAAGATATCATTGGAGATCAGAGTGCTAAAGTCTTGACAAGATCTAGAGAAAAAGGTTCAACCACTGATGAAGAGGTATGCTTACTTTCACAGATTGAACCCTTAAATGTTGAAGATGCATGCAAAGATTCAGATTGGAAAAGTGCTATGAAAGAAGAATTATATCAAATAATCAAGAATAAAACATGGGAACTAGTCCCTAGACCTCATGAAAAGAATGTGATTGGAAAAAAGTGGATATTCAGGAACAAAATGAATGAAGAAGGCATAGTGGTAAGAAACAAAGCAAGATTAGTATGTAAAGGATATGCACAGAGAAAAGGAATAGACTATACTGATACATTTGCCCCTATGAGAAGAATAGAAGCTATCAAGTTGTTTTTGGCCTATGAAACATTCAAGAACTTTAAAGTATATCAAATGGATGTCAAGTCAGCTTTTCTAAACGGTGACCTGGAGGAAGAAGTCTACATAGAGTAGCCTGAAGGATTCAAACTTTTAGACAAACCAGACATGGTATGCAGACTAAATAAAGCACTTTATGGACTTAAACAGGCCCCAAGAGCTTTGTATGAGAGACTTGATGGTTAATTAACAAAGATAGGTTTTAGAAAAGGAGTAGCAGACTGTAATTTATTCATAAGAGAGACAGATGAAGGATTACTACTCGTTGCTATTTTTGTTGATGATATTATCTTTGGAGGTAATGACAAACTTAGTGCAAAATTTTCCAAAGAAATGAAAAGTGAGTTTGAAATGAGCATGATTGGACCTATCAAATATTTTCTTGGATTGAATGTAAAACAAACAAACAAAGGCATATTCATAAATCAGTCTAAGTATGTGAAGGAGATATTGAAGACTTTCAAGATGGAAGATTGCAAACCAGTAAGCACCCCCATGATAACAGGAAGCAATATTTCTAAAGATGATGATTCCATAGCAGTTGATAAGACTCTATACAAGTCTATGATCGGAAAACTCATATATCTTACTCAATCTAGACCTGATATTTCTAATGTAGTTGGCATTGTTGGAATACTTGCAGCTAAACCTAAACAAAATCACTTGATGGAAATAAAAAGAATATTTAGATACTTAAAAGGAACTATAGGCTATGGTTTATGGTATCCTAACTTAGAGAATATACAACTTCATGTCTATACTGATGTTGATTGGGCAGGTTGTGTTGATGACAGAAAGAGTACGTCAAGAGAAGCAGTATTTCTTGGAGACAAATTGGTCACTTGGACAAGTAAAAAGCAGAATTGTATCTCTCAGTCAACAGCAGAGGCTGAGTATGTTGCAGTAGCATTGAATTTTTCAATAATGGTTTGGATCAAACAAATGAGTAAAGACTTTGGTATTCAGATTGATTATCCTATTGTTATTCACTGTGACAACACTAGTACTATCAATATGTCAAAGAACCTGTGATGCACGTAAAGACAAAACACATTGAGATCAAATACCACTTTCTAAGAGAAAAAATTGTAGATAAAGAAGTAAAGTTGGATTATGTGAGTACTAAAGAACAATTAGTAGATATTTTTACAAAGCCATTATCAAAAGATACTTTTGAGTATCTCAGGGAGAAGCTGAGATTAATTCCCTTTCCTAAGTCTGATTAGAATTTGCAGCAAGAACATTAGTCCTTGGTGACCGATGAACGGTTAACTACTCTATTTCTGGAGTAGTACCTATGCTTGATGGTGTTTAACACCCTTTTCCATTGATGTTAAAGGGGGAGTATTAGTAAGGGGGAGCATATACTCTGGGAGAGTATACAGTTAGAAGAGCAGCAGCAGTGAAGAGGAAATTTTGATGAGGATATTGAGAAGATTGTAAAAAGAAGGAAGACAATTTTAGTTGATGATATCATATGTTTCCATGAATGTCAAAGGGGGAGATTGTTGGAGATTTTCTTTTGTGCAAATAATTGATTATATGTTTGTCATTGATGACAAAATATAATATACAGCAGTGTTCTATATGAAATTATCAGTAAAAATATTCTGGAGCTATGCATGTTTATTTCCATGGTGTATACATGTTCTAGATACTATGTGCATTCACGCTAAGTTAGATATAAAGTTTCAATTGAGTTATTTTAATCAGTTATGGTAGCTACAACGTCTGAAGATTATCTGTTAAGAGCCGATGTAAATATAGTGTTTCTTGAGTTGCACCTATCTTTGGGATATGTGTGTTTGTATTAATGTTTAGTTATGATTTAGTGATAATTATACAAAGGTGCCAAGTGTGTTTTAATAGAATTATGATATTGGAGTAAAATTGGTGAAGCCGACTTTGTGAAGTGTTGCGTCTATTTAGTTTGAGTTGCGCGGCTCTAACTTTGACTGTGTGGTTAATTAAGCTGACAAAGAAGTTGACAAAGTGTTCCCAAATACCATTGTGACCTTATCCTTGGTGAAGATACATATAATAGTTCAATTGATGAACACTAAATGTGAATGATAAGAAAAGAGACAGAAAAAGTACAGAACAGAATGTCCATTATTTAGGGACAATAGAGACATTTCATTCATCAAGAAAAGATCTATGTGAAGAAGAAGTGGAAGTATACAACACGTTGGAACTGATCAAAATAGCAGGTCTACTCAAACAGTTCATCTATCAGATATAGTGTATATCTGTTCTACTAAAGGTTGTAGCCTTCATCATTTTAGTAGTGAGCTTTTGGACAGTGAGTCCTCACCCCTAACAGGGTTACTTGTAAAAGACTCCTAATGGGGTCCAACCTTTAACTAGGTCTTTGTACTTATTGTATTGTAAAGAACAACTCCTAACAGGGTTGCAAGATCTTCTAACAGAGATAATTATACTCGAGTATAGTTATTTGTGGGTGCTAATTCCCATCGGGGTTTTTACTTATTTGGTTTCCCTGTAACCAAAATTGTTGTGTTCTCTATTTTGTTATCTAAATGTACATTTTCTTTATGTTAAGAAAATAATTAAAGTAGCTAATAACTGATTCACCCCCCCCCCCCCCNCTGATTCCCCCCCCCCCCCCCCTCTTAGTTATCCTTTGGGACTATTCCAATAGAAAGAAGTCTGTTAACTCCAGAGCCAAAGACAACACAAAACATAGTGTCAAGCGGTGCCTCTCATTCCTTCATTAACCTCATAAATCTAGCATCACTGGTCATTACACTAGAGGCTCCAAGGGAGCATTAATATACTCTAAAATTTGAAAAGAATAACTAGAAAACTTAGTGTTGCTTATGGACAGTAAAATCATCAATTTATTGACCCTTGGAATGACGTCAAACTTATTATTTATAAACATTTTATCTACATGGGAAACTTACCCTATACAAGATACTTACATTAAATTACAATATTTACAGCTGGTACTACCTATGTTGTCATGATCATCCTACTATATACAATCATTTGAAAAGACAAGAGAGGAAAGAAAGAGAGAAGTCTCAAGAAAGCCACCACCAAGAAGAGTGCCTCTGTACTTGTGGACGTGATGTTGTGTCCTGAATGACATGGGCCATACACCCTCATTAATGCATCTCTAGCTCTTGGTCCTTGAGTGATATTCCATATGCTAGATATTAAATGTTGGAATGATGCCTTGGAAGCCCAGAGACGTATGCAATGAACTTTCCATCCAATAGTGACCCATAGAGCCACAAAGAACTGCCCCATGTCTGACAACAAATCTTGGACAGTGATCGGTCGGCAATGGTGAGTGATCGGTGACTTATCATTGTAAAGAATACAAAATTGGGGACATGGAATTCTGAGTTCTGGAAGCTTACGCTCAAATAATAAAGAATTGGTGAGTAAACTTTCCATAGGAGGAGGGATTCCCGAAGTCTAGGAAATTTTGTTCGCCCTTGTATTTCTTATATGCTTCCAAAATTTGAAGTACACCCTCCTCCTCCATGTCCTTCAAATAATCCCGACGATTGACAAAACTCTCAAGGTGATCGTCGACATCCTCAGCCTTCTCCTTCAATTCTATAGTGACATTGGTGTTGTTAAGAGACTTAAGCATCATTTAAGAGAGTTGCACCATCGTGGTGTCATTTAAATCTTTGAAGGGCCGGAATTGAGTTTTAGCCACTTTTTCAAATTTTTTGAGTATAGTGTCAATGGGAGTATAAGTCCCAAGGCTGAGTGAATCATCTAAAGTGAACTCTTTGATAAATGTAGCATACTAGTCCAACAGGGTCCAGACCGCTAAGAGTTGTTCCTCCAAAACCCTTACTAGTTGTTTTCCCCCTTTAACTCTAAATTCAAGTCTGGAGAAATCAATTTTCAGGAACCCGTATGACTCATCCCCTGGGATGCCTATCATCACCAAATTTTCTTCCCTGAGGTTCAGAATCTCCCCCAGGTCGTCTCTCCATTCCCTACATTTTTCAATTTCTCCTTGCCACCGAAGAATGGTGGCCTCTAATTGATTTACCGTATCCTACGCCTAGAAGAAATCAAAGATATATTTAAATAAAATACTTCTTACCACCCCAATTTTTTGGGCCATCCACTCATCAATGGCCAGCACTTTTCTTTGAATTATCCTTAGCGCATCTACATTGCCCTATGGAAGTGGTGTTTCAGACGTCGAAGGTCCCGATGTATCAGAGGTAAGGGGGCATGCTAATTCTGTCAAGAGCCCAAGAAGATTTGCATTTGCAGATTTGAGCTCCTTAACCTTTTGGGACTTCTTCTCATACCGGGCGTGGATGGCTTGGCTTACCTCGTTCAGGGGATACAATTCTCCTCTTTGGTTTCTTTTGCCTTGAGGCACCTCCATGATCACATATTATTTGGTAGTAACCTCTGATTCATCTTTTCCTCCTAGTGGGGCCGCTATTACTGCCACCACATTGTGATTTGGGTCCCTTCAAGTGTTATGAAGGGTACAAGCCCTTTTGGGCTTCTTCTCTACCTGGCCTTCGACTAACATCTTAGCTAGTGACAGTGGGGCCACTAATGTCATCAGAGATTTTCTTCTCTGAGATTCTACTAGCGATTGCGGTGGTCGCACTAACCTGCTTAGTATCATCCCCAAGCTCCAAGTATCCCTGAGGTTCTACTCATATTCTCCCTTTGATATATTTCCATTTGTGTTGTCAGGATCTTCACATGTACTCCCTCTTTTTCTTTCCACATCATCTCCCAAAACATTCTTTGTTGGTGGACTAGATGGTGGTGGGTGGAGAGGCAACTCATTCAAATCTACTTGTTAGAGCACATTGAGGACCTCATCAACTAGAATGTCATGTGATGTTGATTGGTCTTCATCACCGGTTGGGTTTTGGAGCACTGCATCAGAGGGTACGGTTTTTCCCGGAGGTCCTGTTTCCTCTTCTGCCAACAATTTATCTTTGGCCTCTTCTAACCATGATTCATCTTCTTCCTCTTGAGCCATCCCTTCTATGACATATTTTTCTTCTTCTTGTGCAGAGACGTCAGCTTCCTGTCCTGCTATCTCCTCCACTGCCTTATCTACCATTCCTTGTAATCCTCCTAGATCGCTGATCTAGAAGAAGTCATCAACAATAATCTGCGAGATCTCTAGGGGATATTCCTAAATATTTCCTTTATTAGAGGAGAAGGAGGAGAGCACTTCAACCTTGGGCATACCTGTGGATTCAAGGCTCGGGCCTTTATTTTGTGGGGCCTTTCTGCCTTATACTTTTTCCTCTTCTGGAGTGGTGCTCAGACAGCTGTGACCGTTGCTGCCTCTTCATTGCATTTTATATTGAGTAATGTGGCTAGAGAGGGGGATTCCCTAACCAAGGGACCAAAACCCACCGGAGTGGCTCCAAGACCAAATGTCACCCCGTAATTTGCTGCATCCCATAGTTTCTGGGACTTTTCTAACTTTTCATATAGCTGCTTCATCAAGGGGACCAAAACGAGGTCTGAGACCTGAGGGGGAGCACCAACCTTTTTTTTTACTTGGCATTTGGATTGTTCATGAAGATCCCAAAAATTGATTGTCCAATTAGACTCTCTTGGGGAAAACCTTCGTGAAATAGGCATGGTTGCACTAGATCACTACTCTCGAGATGGCCTCAAAAGACAAAAATTTTGGTGTGTCCCAATTTACCAATGGGAGGTCCATCTTGTTGATACCTATTTATTTATACTCAGGGTCCTGAAGCAACACAATATCAAAAAAATTTGATGGGAATGTCTGAAGATTAATATGTTCCATCATTTCGTTCGGCATCCTGGAGTATTATCGGTTCCGGACGTCAAAGTTATCTTGGCAATTTGCCCAAAAATCCTCCAAGTATCTCTCGTAGGTATTTATTCCCAAGGCATTGCCTTTTCTAGTCGCCCACATGGATCATAATCCTTGCGACTAAGTGAAAAATTGGCTAAGTTTAGGTTGCTTAGCTTGTTCTCTGCCTCCTGGGCCACGGCGAGGGAGCAGTTGTATTTCCCACATACAAATGGGAAAGAGACGGAGGTGATCTTCATAGTGGTCATTAGGGTGTGCACCTCTAGGATCTACCTGCAAAATTCCAACAAAATTATCCTATCCCCACAATGCTTGGGCAACAGGAATGGATGCGTAAAAAATTTGGACACTCGAATGTAGGTGTGTTGTGTGAACTAGATGAAGTAACATCCTCATACATCAACTAAGGTCATTGCCTCTAGGGACATTCTGAATCCCTTATCATTAGTGATCTCCTTGATCCTGTGGAAGATGAAGGCATCATTGACTCTACAAAAATTGGGGAAACTCTCATCCCATTGAATCTGGGGAAATTTATCCCGTGGGGTGGCCTATGAAGTTCCGTTCCCGAGGATGTCAACTGTGGTTAATCCCTGAATTCCTAAATATTACCAAGCTAATGGCCAGAGGACGTAGGAAGTCATGTAGAACTTGTGATCTCCCCCGACCCTCCTCATTTGGGCATCCATATATTTGACAATAATATCGGCCCAGTCAAAGCATGCCTTTTTGGTGCTCATACATTATAGAAAGTAGTACATCTAGGGGGAAAACTCATAAGCATGGGGTTCCCTAAAAATCCTACATAAAAATATGATTCCGTCATGGATGGGATCCTTGAAGTTAGAGCGAGAAATATCCTTCCTCATCTTCTTGAATTCCCAATGTGGACTTTTAAGCCATTCTAAATTGAGGTGGCATCGGCCTAGATCATTCGCTCCCTCAAACTGATCGAGTGAGGCATCTTGGGTGAGAGAAATTACATCAGGAAAGAATAGAATGTGTCACCCTTTGGTGGTGGCATCGTGGTCTATAGAGACGATGGGCATTGGGTAACCGAAGGGGTTGGGTGAGACCAACACAAAAACTCCACTAGCCAGGTTTTAACATTTAGTCAGGAGCATAATCAACTCTAACAATTGTACTGAGTACAGAAAGCCAGCCACTTGAATGATTCCACATGCTGCTAAGTTAATTGAGATAGGGTCATTGGCCTATTGTTGTTGGTATATTTCTTGAATGAGGCCCTTTAGTTTGGCACAGGTGTCAACACCTGTATCTATGACCTCTTTCAGTTTAGATTCAATTTGGGATCCCAAAATTACCCCATCTTTCTTATACTTCTAGGTCAATGGGAGCTTTTCCAACATCTTCTCTGCCTTGGACTTTTTGGTAGTGATTACTAAAACACTTGGAATTTTGGGACTCTTGGGAGGTTTTGATGCTAAAGCCATTTCTTTCTTGCTTTAACATGTACCTACAAACTGTCAGTATATGAATTTTATAAACACAGATTCAAGGTTATGGTATCTTGGGTGCGACTACTTACTTTCCATTCTAAAAATAGAAATCATTAGTCCATAAAAATATCTGGGGGTCATCTTTGATGTAAGCATAGTAAAACATATGAAACCCCCGTTTTGCACCCAAAAAGACCAAAAATTATAACTCGACAGGAAAATTATGATGGATACATCTAGGGTCACCAAAACACCTAGATCTTGATCAAAAGGATGACGATGTCAGTGACAAGACATGCGACCTTGTTGTCATACCTTGACACGCGTATACCCACTCGACTAAGTAATGATAATTAATCAACAAATGTTCTAGCACAAGTGGCATGAATGCCACTTAGGACAAATTTTAAATGTTTGAATGTGGGAATTAATTCTTCCATTGAGACAAAAATGACAGAGGAGAGAGAAATTACCAACGAACCGCTAGTGAGCTGGCTTTTGAAACTGACATGGCTCTTGGCCTCGATAAGAAGGTTGTATCAACTAGAAAGGTAGATGTGTTTATTGGGAAAACATGGTCTTCAAACCTCGTAAATAATTTGGGGCAATGTCATCCCTAGGAGTTATCTCCATGGGATATGCACTAAGGACAACCTGCAGAGACGCATAGTCTCCTTAATGCAGGAGAGCAAGAACTTCAATCAACCCAAAAATGTACACCTACCCTAGACTACTAACAATACACAGAGAATCTTGAATTTATAGATCTCACCTCCTTTTTTACAAGACTCAAATGACTATTTATAGAGATATACAATGCTCTATGAACCTATACTTAAAAAACTTACAAACTGTAGAGAAGGATGACAAAATGCTACATATAAACTATGTACACCAAAGGGAGACATACGTCTCACCTTCGAGCAAGATAGCTATGAAGAAAAGGAGACACGCCAGGTCCAAGAGGAACAATGTTCCAAACAAAAGTACAACCTAGATGACACAAGCGACCAAACACCCAAAACACAAAAAGCCCAAATGGGCAGAACAAAATGAAAAAATAGCCGAAAGAAAAGGAAATAAACAACAACAAAAATCAAAAAGACCAGAAAGAACAAACAAACAAACAAGAAAGAGAAAAGCAAAGCAAGGGAGCCCAAAGCCTACTTGAAACTCAAAATGTTGGAAAGGGGGAACTGAAAATGACCTCACTTTATCACCTAAACGCTCTGAAGAATCGTCGAACACACCTCCGCACATTCTAACTCAAACACCTTAGCTTAGAAAACACTTTGCTTCACTCTTTAGATAATTTTCCAGGAGGTAATTAGTTCATGGTAAATGTAAATGATAGGGTAAAAGGCCTTAAATACTGCCTGGGGGAGCACATTAATTACTAATGTTTATTCTCTAAAACAAGCTGACCACCAAAGTCTGGACCTCGGGACACCCGACGATCATTCCCTCCAAGAAAAAGGGGGGGAATGATTGACAGGTCTCGAAGGTCTATAATTCGTCAACTTTTGAAAGACAACACTCTAGGATCTGAATCTCAGAGGAGACCAGAATGACAAAAGAAAGACAAGACAAGAGAAAGGGCCCAAAAAGGGAAAGAAGAAAAATGAAACAAAGGCAAAAAAAAGGGGGGGACCCAACATTTTGCAGACAAAATGTAGGGATGGGTATGTAGGGAATAACATGAAGTAAACAACTAATAGTAAACAATATCAAGCATCCACAACCTTAACCCATATAACACAGGTATTTTATCGTGGAAACCCCTGTTAGAGGGAAACAAAACCACGGTGGGGATGACACTCACAAGCCCAATAGTGTAGTAAATGAGTTTGCACTGTTAGGAGCTACAAATACCCTTTCTAAGGGTTCACCATGTTAGGAGTGATTAGTACAATTTTAGGAGTACAAACACATCAACTATGATCTACCTCCCTAGAGGATTTCAAACCTTAATAAAGAAGCTACCATGTTAAAGGATTTACAAATAAGAATATGTTAAAGTTAACCAAGTTAGGGGATTTGACCTACTGCAACTGTTAGGGAACAACAAGATTGTTGATCTGTAGAATGGAACTGGTTTCCTATCAAATCCTTTCATCTCATTTCCTTCTTGATGCTATACTAATCTCTGCTCCTTCAATTTATGACCACCCAATCTGAAAATATAATCACGACCCTAAATCAAATCATTTAGTGCTCCTTATATAGACTATCATTAGGTCACACAAGACCTAGAAATTTCCACCATAGTCGGCTCAAAGGATTATCCAACCTCCTCAAAATCAACATCAACAACATCTAATACATCATCCACAAAATGTATTACCAATATTAGAACTACTGTGTTGGCCTAAGATCCACCGCCTTAAGCAAATTAATATGAAACTTTGATCGGTGATCAAATAGGTAAACTGCCTTCACACTCAAAACATAATTCAATCAAAACTTAATATAAAATATTGCGGTTGGAATCATGGATTCCACATACCATATACATATTGTATCTTTGATTGCAACATTGGAATCTTTCCTTAACTCGACCGCTGCCGTAATCTGTATCTAACATTGTTCTTCTCGAACACTAGTCAACATACATAGTTGATCTTTCCTTTATCAATCATGTATAATTCTTACTGATCTCTATAATCATGATAACTTAATACATTTCGATCAAGGACAACCAATTATGCATTCACTCAGGACCGCTCTACATATCTCCTCAAAACTATCATAATACCAATAGTCGCATTGTTCATCATCTTTGAGCACTTGGTATTGTAAGTTTCAAACTATTTGATTGGCTATTATAGAGGTGAATCTTTCTTAGTTTTTATAGTGTATTCTTTTTGAAGGCCTACCTATTGATTTTATATTAACTTGTATTATGATAAGATATTCCTAATGCTTATTTTTTGATTGAATTGGGAAAACCCCATAGCTTCTTTATTACAAAATCTAAGGCCAATATTTAGGTTGTGTGCATTTGGATTCATGGTTTTTTTTCAAACCTTTTATCCAGGGTCATTCTTATGGTGTATGGTTCTAATAGGTTATTTTCATGAAATTCCCTTTAAATATACTAATATTTGGCATCCTTTTAAGGTAGTTATTCTTTTTGAAGTATGGAAGTGTTGGCATTTTATGCCACTCGTAGCCTACCTTAGATATCTGATCTAGGACAAATTCAATAGGCTGTAAAACCATTTTCATAATGGCCATAAAGTCCTTAAGCCTTCATGCCTTAGTCATTTTTCCATTTTTTCAATATCTAAGTTATAGTTCAAAATCATTTGTTAGAGTCTAACATTAGTTCCAAAAATAGTGTCAAGATCCGATGTCTAGGGAGGAAATTAGAATTAAGTTAAATCAACAAAGTAAAAGGATGCCTTAGTTCAAAAATAATTTTTTTAGGCTTGATGACCAGTTCTAGAACTGGCGTCGGGGCCTGAAAGGCAGTTCTAGAACTCCTGTCAGATTATGACATAAGATATGGAACTTAAAATAAGTTCAAGAAAAGGGATAAGGAAAAGGAATTTTAAGTTTAAAAAATCAAAGTTTGGGCTCGATGATTAGTTCTAGAATTGGCATCGGGATCCAAAGTTTAAAAAAGGAACTTCAAAGAAAAAAAGTTAAGAAAGATAAGGTTAAGAATACTTTGTTGAGGCCTGATAAGAGTTTGGAAATACATTACGTTCCTGATAAGAGGTTCCAGAACCCTTGTCAAGACTTGATGCTTGAATTGAAATTCTTCTAAAAGAAAAGTTTAAGGAAAAGAGACTTGTTTCAAAGACACCATCAGGAAAAAAAAAGTTAAGGAACTTCCAAATCAAAGGCGGAACTCACCAACAGTTCTAGAACTCCTTTCAAAATCTAAAGCTCTAGATGGAACTACGATGAACTTCCACTAGACATAGGATGATTCAATTCCCAACTATTGGACATCTACTTCTAGCCATAATTATTCAATGTCTAGAAACTCTTTTGCAACCCGAAAACTTCATGGACAAATCCATTATTGCTCTCACACCCTACACATTCCCATTTATGGTTTGTATTCATTCTTTTTTTATTAGAAAGAAAAATCATGCCATACTTGTTGCAGTGGTCCTTCCTTCATGGATTGAGACATTCATTTATTATAGAATTTGTTTTTCACCTCCAAAGATCAAATACATGTCATGATTAGATCTTTAATTTGATTTGTTTTTGTTAGAGTAATAATTTATTTCTCTTATTAATTAAATAATTTTGATTTAATTATTAAGTCACTTATTATCTCTAGATTACTTAAGCTAAACTTTAGGCATATAATAATTAATTCTTTTATTAATCATTATCATGCAACCTAGGTTTTTCCCTTTTAGGGTTTTGATCACCTTAATAAGGTTTGATCTCTTTGTAATTATTAATTATTGAGGATTATATTGCATTGAGAAGTTTCTCTGCATTGTTTGCACATGATGTTTCCTCTTTCATTGATATGTTATTTCTGGTCTCCATAGCTTTTACTTCTCTCTTTCTATAACAGGTTTGCATGCAAGTGATTCTTGGGAGCTGTAGGGTTGAGTTTTCATCAACTCCAATAGTTTTATCAAATCTTTCTTATAATCAAACCCTATTTGGGTTAGGATTTGAGTCAAACTTACTTAATTTGAGTTATGTTTGATATAGAAAGGCAACTTTGTAATATATTTTTGAGGTACTCTTTTGCTCTCTTGTACTGACTTGTGTCTTGCAATTATAATTTTCTTTACTGTTGCATTTATAGAAAATATCTATTTTACCTTTTTCTCACTATCAGATGTCTTGTGCAAAATTATTTTGCCTTCATTTTTTAATGTATCATTCTATATTTCAAGTTTGTATGTTGTTTCAATCATTTTATGAATGTTGTATTGTTAATATTTTTTTTCCTTTCATCATCTCATTAATTTTGGCCCGCATATGAGTTTTGGGGATTGTTTAGAAGAGATATTGTATGTTTTTGGGGGTCTTTTGTTGATGTTTTTTGTAATCATAGGCAAGGAGAAACACGTTCTAATCTAGTGTATCACCCCCCATATACATTTATGAAATCCTTCTTCCCTTTTCCTTGAAATTTGTTAGATTAGTGGTAGAGCTAGGTTTTTTTAAAGTGTTGGGTTGGTTCAACACTGCACCTTGATTATAAAGGAATCTGACCTTCTACAAAGATTCATCTCAATTATCAAGTTACACACTTGGAGGTTGTTTCCATGTTTCACAAGGTTGCTTGGGGGTCAAATTCCAAGAAAGGGTGCACACATTTTTTACAACAGGAAGTATATACATTATTTGATTTTAGTTTCTCAGTTTATAATAAGGTAATTATTTTCTCTGATCTACTTATACATATGTAGGTGCAAGATAACAAGGTTGCACTTGAGGTGTAAGATATTCAAGTTCCTCTCAATCATTGAGGTAATGCCTTGTTAAATTTTACTAGAGTCCCTTTAACTCTTGTCTCTTGTCAATATTGTTCTTGGCCTTGTAATTATCATTGGTGACACAAATATACTATCCATGTAGACCATGATTCACATTCACATACTCCAAAATGTATTGCATAAATTAGATTAAAAAAATTGATGGAGCATTTGAAGGTGTACCATTATGGTAGGTAGTTAAAGGAGGTGGTTGAGAAACACAGAAGGCTTGTTGAAGGTGTAATATAATCATATTAATGTATAGGATTCCCCATAGTACTAACATGTCTAAAATTAATGTTTTTTTTAGAGGTAGACATGATGGAAGACATATATGTAGGTACATTAGGTAGAGATGTAGGAAAAAGAATGATCATCTGAACATGATTTGGAAGATCAGAATATCTAAGCACTTCAACACATCTAGCTACATTCATAGTATTTTCATCCACTATGTGAGAAATGCCACATAAAATTCCATGTTCATAATTTTGAATCAACATCCTTAGACCTTAACTCAAGGGGATTGAATCTCCTCACAAATTTGTTGAAATTTTTCCAATTACTTGTCAATCTTCCCCAATTTTTTATTACACACTTGAGTATAAGAGTTATCCTCATCATGAGGAGTATTAGGAGAAGAAATCTCAACAATGTGACACATGGTAGGTGCTAGATTAATAGAAGAGGATTCACCCAAGCTCCTAGGGAATAGGTTAGCCAACTTAGGTATAATACCCTTAATATTTAAACCTTGGGAAGTTATAATTCTATAAATTCTTCTCATCCAGATAATGGATTTGAGCTAATTATCAATGAAATTCATACACAATAAAGAAATGGCTAATGGCCTTAATTTATGCTCATTAAACAATTGTCAATGATAATGTAAGAAATGAAATAAATAATTAAAGATTGCAATATAGAAATAAAATGATTAATTAACCACCTTTTTAAGCAATCAAAGCACATTATAGATGTAATTACACTTATATCTAAACATCTAAATCAGAAATTATGCATTCTACACCCCTTCATCAAAATGAAGAGTTGGGAAACATGGATTAGAAGACTAAACATGCAAGCTAGTACTCATACCCATTCCAATCAACTGCTCATTACAGAATAATCCAATTGTTTCAAATTTAAACCAATTAGGTTGAAAAGAGTTGGGCTCAATGATGTAGTATTGGATTATTCTTTGTTTTTTGTTTGTTGATGTGATTTACTAAGATTAAGCAATAACTAGATCTAAAGATGTAAAATTAACAATAATCAGCATAAACAATATGCTATGAATCAAATATGCAAACTTTGAGTACAAATATGGAAAAGGAAATTAGAGAGGAGCTTGCCACTAAAATTTTAGCCTAAAAATATGGGACTGTGTAGCTAAGTGGCCTAGTCCCAATAATGTTTGGTTCAGATATCAAAATAGATTTCCACTCAAGATGTCATTCTAATCGTATCCACAAAGTTTCACAGAAAAAGTGTAAGACTGTGTAGCTAAGCCACAACGTCTACACTTTTTTTTTTCTCTTGAGCAATATGGATATCTTTGTCTTAGTTTTCTCTTCCTAGATCTATAATTCTTCTCTCTTAGATTTAAAAAATACACATTATAAGAAGGAAAAATAGTGTTGGGTTGTATAAGGCTTTCCTAGTTCAAGCCTTGGGAGAATTCAACCTTCCCTACAATAAATGATGTATGAAAGAAACCTTAAATTTAAAGTAAAAATGTTGAATCAATAATGTTATACCTTTGTTATTAATTATCATTTCCTTGAAGCTTAAAAAAAATTCTCATTTCCTTTGGGCCTTCATGAAATGTTGATGATTATATAGGGAGCTCATACATGTCTTCACTCATGGAGGAAACATATAAAATTGATCATGGATGTCATCTCCAATGCTTGAATCATTCAATGCTAGATCTCCTTCTTCGCTACCTCAAAAATGAGAAAAAATATTGATTAATTATTTGATGAGAGAAGTGGATTTTGAGAATGAGATGAGATGTTACACATAAGGGGGTGAGGTTTTCTTTTATACTCAACCTCACAAAATGTGTTGATAATTTTGAAGAAGGCTGACATAGGGAGCATTTTCCCACTCACTATTTTTAATTGTTAGAGGGTTTCAAATTTTGGCCCATTCTAGTTGGACTATCATGCCTAGTGCTATAGTCCACTAGAACTAGGCCACTAGGTGTCATAGTCTTCTTCTAGTGGTTTAGAAATAGGTCAAGCACTAGCTTCAACAAGAACAATCAGATTTGGGGGACATGAAAAGAAGAGCACTAAAGTGAGCCTTAAATGAACATGAAAATGTATAAGGATACAACTTATGATACTATTGTAGACCTTATGGAAATACATATTGTCAATTAGTGTCAAAACACTTAGTCAACCGATGTCGACCGAGCCAGCAAGCATTATGCAAAGTCCTGAGTGATCAGCATTGCCCAAGTGATCAGCATCGCCTGAGTGATCAGTATGACCCAAGTGATTTACAGTATCATCCGAGTTACAGTTTATCACTCGAGTAGACTTCTGGACCTGAGTGACATTTTGAAGCCGACCTTGCATATATTGTTAAATATAATTTTTTTTATTCCAAGCCGACTTACAAAGTTATTTGTTGGATAAAGATATATATGTAAGATAGTTTGTTTTATCCAATGTGTGTGTGAAAAAGAATAAAAAAGAATGTATGCATAAATGTAAAGACATGTGAATGGCAGTTTGATTAAGAGCAGAAGTATTTAGGACAACAGAGTCTCATCTATCACATTCAAGTGATCAGTTATATTTAGAAGGATCTTATTCAGCAATCATAGTTGCATAAAGTAGATCATCAACTGGTTCATTCTCATAGGTGGATCAGAAAAATCCTTTAACAAGGTGGACCTAATAGTCCTTTCTTTAAATCTCTTAACAGACTTGCATTACTTATTGTATTATACAAAATCCTTTAACAAGGTGAACCTAATAGTCCTTCTATGCTCCTAACAGGGAAGACCATCAGAAGTGGTCATCGTAAGTTCTAACATGCTAAATTTATATTGCAGTACTAAATCTTGTGGGTATCATCCCCACCCTATTTTTACTTTCTTTTGGAAGGTTTCTGGGTAACCAAATATTGTGTTATGTGTTGTGTATGAATCTTTACTTTCAAGTTCTATGCATGCAAACAAATAAGTTAATCTAATTGTGGATTAAAAGGATTAACTTTTATTGGTTCCTGATTCACCCCCCCCCCCAGTCACTAGGCACATCATATATTTCCAACAATTTCTATCAGAGTGGTGGTTCTCTTATCAGGAGTTTAACAACTTGAGAAAAGATCAGAGGCTATGGAAACATACATAGTAGAGAAAACCATTGAGAATGAAAAGATAGATCTTAAAGTGGCCATGGATCAGATCATGAAACTTAAGGAGTAGCTCTCTCTTTTCCTAGAAAGAAGAAAATAATTAGTAGTACAGATGAATGACAAGAATTATATAGAAGAAAGAATTGAAGACTTTAGCAAGGACAGAAGTTCTGAAGAAGTTGATGCAGCCATTGAGGACTTACCTACAAAGAATCTCACTTTACATGAAGAAGTTAGAAAGTTGAAGAGAGAACAAGAAATTCACTCAATCAGAATATGTGAAGTCATGGAGCTAAAGAACAAAGTAGAAGATGACAGAAATATAGCACAAGAAGATAAAAGACTATTGAGTACAAGATTACAAGAAAAAAAAATGAAATCCAACACTTGTCACTTCAGCAAGCTGATTTGGTAAGTCAACTCAACAATGCAACACGGGAAGTTGTCAATCTAAGAATAGAAAATGAAAGACTACAGAATGATCTCAATGCTGAAAAGAAAACAAATTAAAGTATAATGAATTCAAAAACTAGCATGGTTCAGGCAACAAAATTCAGACATCATGGACAAACTGGATTAGGTTATACTGAACAAGGTGAATCCTCACAACAAGGAGCTCAAAGGAACAACAAACCTTCATGCAATCATTGTGGTAAGTTAGGGCACACATCAAATAAATATTGGAGCAATGGAAAGTCAAAATTTAATGGTAAATGCTATAGTTCTAACAAACATGTACATAGAGAAACCTTAGTTTGAAGGATAATGCTACAAGTGTAACAAACAAGGTCATAGATCTTCCGAGTGCAGAACTAAGAAGTGGAATCCTACTGAACAATTAGCCTAGGCAATTTTTGGTTGGGGTTAGAACACATGGTACAAATGTTGTCATTGTGGTGAATATGGACACATTGGTGCAAATTGTATGAAGAATCACTACAAAAAAAATGGATCCTACTAAGAGATGTTATGTGTGCAAGCAACTCGGTCATCTAAGCAAGAACTGTATGAACAGAGAAAAAGTTGATACTGGTTTTGAGAATGGTAAAGCTAAAGTCTCAGAAATCAAAACTTAGATGAGCAAGAAATGGGTAAGGAAATCCTCAGATAATTCAAATCAAAGAAATGAAGGATCTAATGACACCCTAAACAATGAACTGGGTATATCTACCATTACAGAATAGGAATGTAAGGATATGACTAGAACTATGAAATACAAGCCATCCTACATCAGTTCTAGATAAGCTCAATAGTCCAAATTTGCATATTGATGCATGAGGACATGTTATAGTTCTACTCAAGTCAAAATGTTAGTTGTAACCACCTGAATTTGATCTATTCTGACTATAGACCCTTTTCTCCCTAAGTGTGATCATACCCCCAATTATGTCACGACAATGTTACTTTGGCATAATTCATTTTAAATCAAATTTAATATCCTAGGTGATTTTTATCACTAAATTATATTAACTATTATAGCCATACAATTCAAATCAATTTAAACCAATTAAATCAAATCAAATTCAAACATGGCTATAGTATTTAATTATAAAGGAATTAAATAAACCCCTAAATCAATTGCTCACTTTCAAAAGAACCCATTCCCCTAGCCTAATTAATTTAATTAAATTGTCTATAGTCCTATTGATTATTAAAAAGTAATTAATTGTTTAAATAATTAATATCCTATTTTTGAATGAGTTAAATAAGTTTAATTCATTTCATTTATATTCCCCTAAACACTAACCTAACCTATCTCAACCACTTCTACCCTGGGTTCTAACCTATCCCAACCCATTCACCCCATGCTAATCTAATTCTAAACCTAAATTCATCCTAACCCACCTTCTAATATTGTCACATTCCATTAAGGAATGATTAACAACTCCACCCACTTGAGAAAGTCAAGGAATCTCAGGATTCCTTCCCTTAAGTCCACTTTCTCAATCCATTCTCTTACACCCTTCCCATGCTTCTTTAAAACTTTCATTAATGCCTCATTAATGAAAATTCCTTAAGCCCATGTCTCCCCCATGCCTATTGAATGCCTTTGGCATTTATTTCTTCTTACACACCATTAATGAGATTTTTAACTCATTAATGCACCTTGTCCCCCCTCTCTCTCCTCATTCTTCTATAAATAGAAGGAATTTTTTAGAGCAAATAAGTCTTCATCTCATATTGAAAATGCATTGTTATGCTGTTAGAATAGACATAGACTCACATTTCATTTCATAGTTCATGTTTAGGCATTGTTATTATCTCCACTTTTAGAGCTAGAATGCATTGTTTAAATGATTAAATAGTTTTTTTTAATTCCAAATATTTCATGCTAAGTTGTATATGTCACTAATAGTAGCATAATATGAGGGCTATTATGTTATTAATCACAATCTTCTTAGTTAGAAAGCAATAGGTCGATATTAGTTGGTTTTATATGCTCATCTAACCCCTTTTTAGCTAATACAATGATCTATTGAAGTGTTGTTTCTTTCTTAAATAGGTACAAAAATCACACACACATTTCTGGCGCCCACCGTGGGGCTCAAATCGAGATTTGACTTCATTTTGACATCATTTTCCACTAATATATCCACCCAGTTTTCATGTCCAGAGTCATTTCTGGTGACAAGGAATCACATCTGGAATACGCTGTCGCACCGCAGAAAATGAGGCTCGCATCCGGGATTTCCCGGATCGTTTCTAGTTTGAGATTGCATCTGGTAAACATAATGTCACATCTGGTGAAAGGGATCACATCTAGTAAAAGGTATCGCTTCCAGTTATTTTAGGCTCGCATCTGGTTAGAAAATTTGCACACTTCATTTTCCTAACCCTAACATCTTGACCAGTTGTGTTTTTGACATTTTTGCAGCCTAACAATTGTTTGCAGGTTGTTATTGAAGGTTTTTCTTTTGGGAGTTGAAATAAAGGATACTGACTTGGTTTTTCAGGTTGCTAACCCCCCATCTTGACCTCTATTTACTTGTTTTTCATAATTAATAACATTTTCCAATCTACCACTAAACTGACTAGAGGACTATGCTCTTTTCCTTTCTAGGAAAATCAGAAACTCACACCTCAATTTATGGGTTGAAAAGAATTTGGGGATAACTGAACAAGAAAACTCTCATCATATAATCTCTTTTGGATCAGTAATTGAACAAAAACAAAGCACTTAATATTGTGAGAAAATTGAACAAGTTTCATTGTCTAATTTGGATCAGAAATTGAACAAGCTACTCATTAAATATTGTGGTTAAATGAACAAGGCAAATCTATTTTCAAGCATCTTGTTTTAATTAAAATAGGAACATCTAAATCAGGCACAACATTTCTTGATGGAATGAACTATTTGCTTGACTTTATTTTGGGAGAAAATGGCATGGATTAGGAGAGTATGCTCTTCTTCTTCGGAAGAATCAGAAATCTAGACGTCCTATGCTCGCCAATCCTTTATATGCATATTTAATAGTAGAGGGCCTACCGGTTGAGGAAAAAATCTTCTAGGAAGGACCCAAGTGAGGACAGGTTTTACGCCAACCCTTCCAACTCACTATAAATAGTTGCTTCCTCGTAGGCTAAAGCCTCGGAAGATGGAGCTGGTTTTTTTCATGGAATTTTGACATCATTCCTTGAACATGCTTGGGTATGTGTAGAGCGGAGCTTCTTGAATCTTTCTTGTGAGACTACACATATTCAGGTACTCATAAGGCTATATGCCTCAATTTTTCCTTGTGCAATTCTATGGGGGACGGTTTCAAACAGATTGCCCAATAATATACAACAATTTCAACTGAAAGAATTCTTGATTCACCCCCGAAAGGGTGATAATCTTTGTGCAAAGTAAAAAGTAATTTCCCCAAGACACTCATCATATCATGCCCTCACTTGTGTTTGGATTTGGCTAATATAGCATCATGACTAGATTCATTGCATTCTTGGTGATGGTTTTATTCTGATTAGCATTTGAGTGTGTGCCTAAGTCAACAAGCAAAGATTTTCATTCTCCACCTAGAAAATAGGAAAAAGATGTGTCTATTTCACCCTCCTAACAATGCAAATCTGTTTGACGTGCTTGAAAAATCATTAAAAATATAACATCTTCAAACAAACAACAAAATTCAATCCTAGATCAACACGTGTTTTTCACTCACCAACAGGTCTCAGAAATCAAACTGCAAGTCAGATGAGCTTCACGCACTTCCAAAATGAACTTTTCAAAACTGATTAAAACTGACAGAGACATCATAAAATTGCATCCTAGATTTCCCAAATTGCATGCAGTATTTAGGCTTTCATCTGGTATCCTAGATCACATCTAGTCATCACATAGTCACATCTAATACATAAGCTCACATCTAGGGTCATCAGTGGCTCGCATCTAGTATTTCTAGGATCGCATCTGGGAGCTCGCATCTAGGACAGTGGGCATTTGCAAGATAGCTTCTCAGAAAGTCTCAGTTAATTTGGATATCCTTTTGGCTCTTTAGTTTGTCCCTATTGTCTTTTCTGGTATCCTGTCATTAAATTAAACACTTTTTCAAACGTCCCCCTTGCATGTCCTATCAGTTTCTCGTAATCTATTGCAATATGTGTGGTCTATCCACTTCTTAGAAACACTTTATTCCTAGCTCACTATCAGGGCATTCTAACCCTCTGAAACTGAAATCATTTACTTCCACCTAGACACACTCACTTGAAAGATTTGAGATACTACCTGACACTCTTGGGAAATGTTGACAAAAGTTGAGACACAACTTCATGGTTAACATAAGATCCAACAAATACACGTCTAAAGGATCGAAAGTGCCTCCTAAAACACCACACTTTCAAGAGGAAACATCTCATAGTTCCCTACTCAATCTAGACTCTCCACAAATGGATAGTGACACTCGCAGATGGAGTGAGGCTTTTGAGGAATATAACAATGGAAAACATCAAAAGCCCGAAGATAAGGATAAGGAAGAAGAACCCACGTTCGATCGTCCTTTATTTGAGTCTGACAATGAGAATGAAATCACTGAAGAAGAATATGAAAAACTCAAACAAAGCAAGAGGTTCCATAAAATAATGGAAAAGATGATTGACGAGGATAAAGAGAAATACTTCCTCCATCTAGCATCCACGGGTGTC
>MU224538.1:1876502-1891758 GCA_018584345.1 Thuja plicata | reverse complement strand
ACACTTTATCCAACATTACTCCTATAACATACAACATGATGTAACCATGATGGATCTGTGTAATACTAAACAAAAGACTGGTGAATCATTTACACACTTCCTACAAAGATGGAGGAAGATTTTTGCATGATATTCAAGGGCCATTCCCGAATCAGAGAAGATGGAAGTCTTCATTAATAACTTGGTGCCTGAATTGAACTACACACTACAAATGCAAGACTCCCCAAGCTTTGATAGAATGATTAAGAATGTCCTCTGTATCGAGGAAGTCATGGTCAAAAGAGGGGAGATCACCCTTCAAAATGAAAACAAAACTAACAACTCCAACTCCAAGCCTAAATTGTGGAAGAAAAACAAGAATTTTGTCAATGACGGAGTAGTTGACACCTCTAACATTAACCCTAAACCCAAGGTGTTTAATCTTAGTAATAGCATGCAGGTGAGCAAAGACACCAAGGTCATGACCCCCATACCCAAAACAAACAATGATAATGGTAAAGGATAGTCATGGACTTCAAAACCTCAAAGAACATTCACTCCTTTGGGAGAACCCCTTGAGACCATTTTTAAGACTCTATTGGATAACAAAGTTCTCACAATTCCTGATTCCAAACCATGGGAACCAGCGGTTAAACCAAGATGGTGGGATGATAATTCCTATTGTGTCTTCCACAAGAACAAAGGGCAAAGGACTAATAATTTCTTTAAACTCAAACATGTCATTCAAGACCTCATTAAAGGCAGTAAGATCAAAGTGGATGGACACACTACTAATGAGGATCATACAACATTCAATAAACCATTTCCTAATTACGACAAAGGAGAAGCATCCAAAGGGAAGAGTAATGAAGTGAACTACACCTATTCCAATAATGACAATGTGATCAATATGCTAGACATTAGGACTGGATCAATTAATGTGGTCATAATCAAAGGTGTTTCATTACACTTAAATGTTGTAACATGGAGCCAAGTGCAAGTCACGATCAAAGGACCCCCAAAACCAGCATCAACGTCCAAGGTTCCTATCATTACTATTCCTAAACTAACAGCAAAGCACATAGTTAATATTCATGGAGAAAAGTATGACTTGGTAGACCAATTGCAATGAACCTCTATGAAAATTTCCATTTTTGAGTTGCTCAAGATATCCACAGTACATAGGGAAATCCTAGAACAAGCTCTACATGCTGCTAATGTCTCAAAGGATATTGATATAGATAAATTCCAAGTGATGGTCAATCACATCTCAACAGCACATTACCTCTCCTTCTCTGAAGAGGATGATAAGTCATTGACACATCCACATAATCAACCCCTCCATGTCAAAGTCCTTATTCATAAATCCTATGTTAGACACATGTTGATAGATGGAGGCACGGGATTGAATATTTGTACACTTAATCTGATCAAGAAATTGGGTCTTTTAGAAAAGACCATTGACTCTAGAAGCAAGATAACTATTGTGGGTCCACAACACACACCCCATTTTTTTGGTCCTCTGACCATGGGGACCCCCTTTTTTTTGTCTTCTTGCTTTAGGTCGTGTCCACCCCTTGTGTTAAATCCTGTCATCCCTCAAAGAAATTTGCTTAAAACAAGTCAAAGAAGAGAAGAGAGCCCTTTTTTTGGCCTTTCAGCCATTTTGGCCTTTCGGGGGACTTAGGTACTACGAAATACCGATATGGCTGAAAGACCAAAAACCTGGTCCTTTCATTATTTTTGGCCTCTAGAAACCCCAAAAGGCTGAAGGCTCTCCCCCTCTAAAATTGTCGGCCTTTCAGAGTCTGAAAACCCTGAAACGACTGACGTTAACCAATGGGTTATAAATAGGAGAGGCCTTCATAATTTAGTCACTTGTCATTTTTTTTCTTTTCGCCTACAATTTCATCTGCTCCTCCTTGTCGACTGCTTGCATTCTCAAGCCGTCTGGTTGACCTCCAACTCCTGGTCCTTTCAAGGTAGGTTCTTCTTGCCCGCATTGGTTTTGTGCTTTCGGGTCTCAATCTAGGGTTTGCTTCTGCTCTTAGTGCCTGTCCAGCCTAGGGCACCTTGTTTCTTGGTGTTGTCAGGCCTTTGTGCCTTCATGTTTTGACAGGGATGTCTCTCCCTGTCGGGCCTAGGGTTTTTCTAGTTTCCCTTTGTCCTAGGTTTTAGGCTTCTTTTTTTCATTGTTTCGTCAGTGGCCCTTACCGCAAGATTTCAGCCTCTGAAAGACCGAAAACGGGTCTCCAAAAAAATTTGGCCTAAGTGTCATTTTAGACTTATCGGTCTTTCGAACATCTGAAAGGTCTGAAAAGACCGAAAGCCTCCTCACATCATAAGGTTTGGCCTTTCAGGGTTCCTTGATAGTTTTGAACGTTCGACGTTCGCAAATGACACTTCACACTTTCAGGTCCCGAAAGTTCTGATGGACCTTATTCTGAAAGATAACTTTTTTTTCGCAGGCTGAAAGTGCAAAAATTTGCACTTAGATGTTTAAGCAGCTCTCTTGTTTTTGCTTTCCTAGTTTAAATTGTTTTTTTGTTCAATAAGCTACTGATAACTTATTTTTATTGCAGGAATGATTGAACCAAAGATAACCTCTGCGATGAAGTATCAATATAAAAGGAATACCCTAGTCTCTAAGGTGGGGAACAAGAATAGTGAGATAATGGATACCAACATCGGCAACGTAGACTGGAATGAGTTCTTGACTCAGTGTTCTCAGCCAGCAAATAGATCTGACGACTGCACCACACTGGTCCTAAGTGGCTTGGTGAATGTAACTGTACACCCAGTAACTGTCTCATCTTCAAAGTTGATCGTCACCCTAGCTCACCACTATGACTCAGATAAAAGGGTGGTTGTAAACATAGAGAGTCAGGTGGTACTGGACATAAGGTCAGATGTCATCGAAGACCTTTTTCATCTTCACAAGGGCATAAACAAGTTCTATGACTTCCATATTGGGAAAGGGACAAAGTGGTTTAGAAATAGAGAGCAGGCAATAAATGAGATGATGAATAATGACTACCTCAAGTAGCCTCTTCCAAAGAACAAGTTGGACAAGATAGACCTTCGAAGAGGCTATATGAAAGATGACATTCAAGCAGCCATAACATTGATAATTCAGGTGTATGGGTTACCTCAATCCACTCAACTCGAGCAGTGGATGATCCTGTTGATAGAAAGGATCCAAGAAGGAAAGGAAAGATTTGACTGGGGCACTATTATTAGTGACAATCTAGACGAACAATTGACAGAAATAAAACATAATCCTAAGTTTTACATGAGCACCTACGTGGTTTACTTACTAGCAACACAGGCAGATTATCCAGGCCTTACCAAGAAGGGGAGTCTAAATGATCCAAATGCATGGCCCCACATTGTATGCCCATAGGTGATAAAAAGGGTGCACATGCCAAAGGATTCCCTTGACTACATGATAGTTAACGATGCATTCATCTTCACAGTCATCCGATCCATTAAAGGTGACTTTGCTAAAAGAATGTCAGAAGAAGCTGTTGCTAAAGTAAGGGCCATTGGGGCCTATTTTATCCAATTTAGGACTTTCACATACATTCAGATAGTTGGGTCAACCTTGCAACCAAAGAAGTTGCCCAAGTACCCATCTGATTGGATAATTATACTGGAGATGGCTAGACAACTCGCCGATGCATACCAACACATAAAACATAAAAAGAAGCATTGTTGGGACTTTCCTATCTCTTTGGGACTATACACACTGTAGGACATGAAAGTTTGCAAATCCTTGGCTTTTGAATGGGATGATTGTCCCTTGCAGTTCTATAAAATGGTGTGAACCCATTTTGACCCCATAGGTACTTACAACCACATTATTGGCAAATTCTACATACACGAGCCACACTTGGAATATCACTGGATAAACTGCATAGACGATCATGAGGTCAGGATCTGGGACTATTGCAGAATGAACCTTGCTTTGGAAAAAGAGGTATTAAAGGTTCCTATTTCCTCAAAGGTTTTGGAATGCGATTTAGACGAGGTCTTAGAGGACATTTACACAAAAGACAAGGTATATGACCGGCCAATCATGAACGCAGAGGTGGACAAGGATGAAAATGATGACATGGACTTCCGAGTGAGGCATGTGATAAAGACTACCATAAGTTGGATCAATAAGCCACACAAAATGAGTCCAATCCCAGAAAAAACATTGATAGAGCCCTCAAGGAAAGTAGAAAAATAGTTAGGGGAGAAATCTACAGTTCCTAAGTACAAGAAAGCTCCCCCTTAGAAGCCAAGAACCGTGTATGGTCATGAATGACTAGTTGAATATGGCTGTAATCCTAGGCCCAAGAAAACTAGAATGACAGGCCAGATTGACCCACCAGCAGGGTCATCACAACCCCTATCAGGTGAAGGCCCATCTACCTTTGGCCAATCTCCCCCCACCGCTAAGAAGGGAAAGAAAACATATAAGAGGAAGAAGAGTTATGAATCTCCGCAGTTAGAAATGGTATAAGAAGGGTTTGAGGAAGCAGAAGAAGATGAGCCCCTATTCCAAAGGATGAGATTACAAAAAAGGAGAGAAAAGGAAGTTACCAATAAATATAAATAAGATCCCAAAGAGTAGGATAATACTTTGGATACCTTAGGATCAGATGAGTTTATGATTTCTGATTTTGAAGGACTTTAAGGCTATTCAGATCATGGCCAAGATATAGAAATTGGAGCACCATCACTTATTTATCCCCAGGTAATCCTGACTCAACCACCAGTCCAATTCACCAATCCTTCAGTGAATGCCCCTGCTACACAAGTGAGCTCTAGTTCCACTCAAGAGCCTGAGGTTCAGGATAGCGGGATAGCTTGAGTCACTACTACAAATCATATAGCAAGGGAAGTACCCATTTCCACTCCACCACCTCATATTTGTACTCCACCATCTCCTCTACCACCTCCAATTCCTACTCCACCACCATTAATTCCAACCCCAACACCTACTCCTACGCCAAATCTGCCCTACTCTACTACCATTCTCCCATCTGCCACTCCATCCATACCAACACCTACTCCACCAACATCAATCCCTTCAACATGTGCCACCCAAGTTTCCAAAGAAGCAGTAAGTACTAAAGATACATCACCTTTCCAAACCATGCTGGAGGCCATGATCGGTCGTAGGTCAAAAGTATCAATTGACCCTTCTGTTGAAGAGGCCCAAGAAAAGAAGGGGAAAATGTGGTAACTAAATGAGGTGAGGTGGAGGGGGAGAAGGAAGAAGGGGAATTAGATGTGGATACAGAAGGGGAAATAATGAAGGAAGGAGGGAGTGAACAGGAAAGGGGGCAGGAGAAGGAATCAGAGCAAGAAATAACTCTAGAAGTACAAAGCTTAACTTTGATCCTCCATGTTGCACCATATGAACCTGTAACTACATTAGGCAAACCTACCTAGTTTAGCAAGGAGATGCAACCCAGGAAGATAAATTACACCAATGAATTAGTTGGAGAGGATACAAATATGACATTTGTAAAGCAAGTCTTCCACAGGAAGAAATTGATGTACCGGTAAGAACCATGTCATATGTGATTCAAGACACTAGGGGTCATTGGAAAGCCCAGATAGCTATCCCACCCCTGAGCACTTCTCAAACACCTGGCACAATGGAAGATTATACATTCAGAGAGGTGGATTTGGATGAACCTACCAGAGAAGGGAGCAAGACACTAGCAGCTCTAGGGCTTAAGCACGCTTTGGGGTTCATGAATAAAGATGAAGAGACCATCAAAACCTTAAAAAACCAAAATGAAGTTTTAAAAGGATTCATTCAAAAGATGGTGGGTCCTATTGACCCAAATTGTTTAGAGGCTTCATTACAAGCCATGCTAAATAAAAAGGCTACACCAGATTTGCCGGCAGGTTTGACTCCTTCTTTCATCCAGGCAAGTGCTGATTGAAGAAATAACTATGAATAATTTGAAGAAAAGGCTATCCCATTGGTATTCAGGCCGTACTGAACTATATTGGTTGAGGCCAATTCACTAATTGACCTGGTGGAGAATGATGGGGGCATAGATTTAGAAATAATTAAGTGGCAAGCAGCCCTCTAGGACTTGGAGATAATCCAAGAGCAACGTTTCCAAATCCTAGTGAAGGTCTATGAAGGCAAAGAACTAGACAAGTTTAAGGCGTGGACTGAACAGATGACCAAAATGATTAAGGTTTACAAGAAACACCAGGCCCTCATAGCTAACAAGCGGGAGGAAATAATAAAATGGATTGAAGATATAGATGCGTTCTTCATTGGGGTTAGCCTTGATGTATATCGGGATAAAGATAGACAGGCTCTACGTTCGTCGAAAGAGGTGGTTCAATAGTTCAAAGATGTTTTGGCAAGAGTTAGCACCAAAGAGGCCCTGCAACAGTTATTTTACCTAAAAGAGGAGATACAAAGGATGTCCCAACATGAGGAAGAGATCATGTTCTTCTCTTCTGAATTAACTATCTTCAAAAAGGAACAAGAACGAAGGGTCGCTAAGATAAAGAGAAAGGAGATAAATTTTGAAGAAGTTCAGGAGATAGTACAGAGGCTCTGGATAGCTCACCTAGAGGTCTTTTCTGGATAAAGCTTCAAAATCTAGCTAACAGGTGCATAGGACAAGATTTCCACACTTAGCTTAATTTCTACTAAGATAGAGTTTTTGGCCTTTCGGCCTCCGACATTTGGGCTTTTCGGCCCCGAAACAAGAAATATTTTTTGGCCTTTCAGCCTTCAAAACTTTCAGCCTTTTCGGCCTCTACAATTTTTTTAGGCCTTTCGGCCTGCGACAAGTCCAAAGTTTTGGGACTTCCAAATTTTGAATATTGGGAAACACTCAGGAAATTTTAAAGGCATTAAAGTTTCGGTGTAGAGGTCGGGGTCTAAAAATTGGGTGCTTCTGGTGAGGTCACTTTTATCAACACTAGCTGGACTCCAGATCAGATGAATGGATAACTTGAGTTTTTTTTAGAGGGACTAAGGGTCTCCTATCAGTTCCCACCACCAGTAACAGCCTCAGATGAAGAATCCAAGAAGAACCACCATAATCAAGAAGAAGACTCCAAGTTCACAGAAGGAACTTACCTTCTTTCTCTCTCTCTTCTTGGCAGATTTTTCCCTCTTTGCATGAGAAAATGGATTGTAAATGGGTTTAAGAATCCATGCAAGTTATATAGTATCAGTTAGCAATAGTTTCCTTTCAACAAAGTTCTAGTTTTAACTTTTGTTCTTTAGTTTAGACTCTCTGATGCCCTAACTCCGAAAATCAGAGTTGTAGATCGAAACTATATATATTGTAATCAAAAAGCAATGTAAAAGGGCTGACTTCTTAATACAATAAAGATCTACATTGAGTGCTTCATTCATGGTGTGTGAATTACTGCTATCTATGTGAATTTATTGAATGTATGCATGCATTATTCTTTATTTTCAGAAAGCTCTTTGTGTTGTTGTGTTTTGAATTCATGCTACCTTTAGTTGGAGTTTGTTGTTGTATATCTACCTTGCTATGAAAAATATGTGGAGGATGCTATCTTTTGGATTAATGATAAATCCATCTCGTGGGTGCACACATCTTGGTGGCTTTGCGATTTGATAGATTTTGAATATCTCGTACAAGTAAAACATATATTTTCTCCAAACGCTTGCATCTGTGGAGTAGTGAATTGTGACGTGGTCTGATTTATGCTTCGTGGGTTGTCCCAAATCTCTCCAGCATTCAATTTGCAAGGAAGGGTTTACAGTGGTTTATGTCCTTAGGATTTCACTTCTCTTTACAATTTTCTACATTTCTTGTTACCCTCATCTCTTTAAATTCTGCCTTGAAATTCTAAAAATCGCTATCTTAAAAAAAACAAAGTTGCATGTTATTTACCATACCCATATTTGTTAAAATGGAAAAAACCCAAAAGAAACTAACAGTATTTTTCTATTTGTTGTCTTGAACATACCAACAAAGGCCTCCTCATGAACAATCACATTTATCTTCAACTGAGTAACCAAGCAGGTTGTGACCCGACCCCGGCGAACCTTGGAATAACTTTGTTATTCTTTCAAGAGAGGAAATTGAATCTCGACATCCTAGCAAGTTGGCTTGTGTGAAAACAATGCTCAATAGAAGTGGCACTAGGAGGGCCTCAAGACTCAAAAACTAGATATTATTGGATCTTTCTCTCTAGAGAGATTCGAGCGTGTGCTTAGATCATCTCCAAAAAGAGGTGAGTTTCTTGAACTCACTCACCACCAAAGAGCTCACAAGGGTAAAGAAAAAGAAAGATCTTCTCATCACCTTGCCATACCTCAAAATCCTCTTGGACAGCAATCACACATCACTGCCCCAACTATTAACGCAGTCATTGACCAAGATCAGAACGTGCAAAATCGACATCTGCAACCAACTTGTCCAATGGCCTTTTTTGCCAACGCCACAAGCTCACCTTTAATGTTTGTTGGACAACTCCATGAGTTAACCAAAAATTCAGAGAATTTTTGTACATGATTCATATATGGTGAATCTAGGATAGTGGAAGAACACATCCATGCCTTCAAAGAAATTTGCAACCGTAAAGAGATTACCCACCAAGACGTTGTCTGTCATCTATTCCCATACACTTTGGGAGAGTTTGCATACAACTGGTACCTGAATTTTCCATGAGGGTCTATCTCAGTATGGAATGACTTCAAAACCAAATTCCTTAATCATTTCAAATTGTATGTTGATCCTGTTGTGACAAATCACCAGTTCATAACCACAAGGAAAGATCCTAAAGAGCCCATTGCTATGTTTAATCATCATTTTCACAAAATGCACCAGAAGCTGGAAGCTCCTTACACTATACCAGATGAGGTCGTCATACAAGTTTACTTGAAATCTTTAGATCCATTCACCTCAATCTTTCTAAGAAGACTTCCCCCGGTGGATAGAGCCACAATTGAAAAGGTGTACAATGAAGCTATCACTTTCACTCAGCAAATGGACCCACAAGAAGGGATCTATGCATCCGCGCCCATCATGAGTAATCATGTTGTCCCGCACCCATTTGTAGCAAACAATCAAGCCTTAGTCGGTCACCTACCTATGCTAAATCCTATACCAGCAAAGCCATGTACCTCCATCTATTACTTATCTAGGCTACGAAGCTCATAAAATAGCATTCGTAGAACAGAGGGTTATACCCCAAACTGAGCCTGATGCCCTTATGGCTTCTGAGTTAGATGTCGTAAAGAAGACTTTATCACAACTCACTAGAAAAGTTACCAGGATGAAGCTAAACCCACCCCAAAATCAGGGTGGATACCAAAAAGCACGTACTGGTTCAAATGCCTACCCTCAGAATCCAAACAGGGGTTTTAATGCATACAACAACAAAACGCAGGAGAAACCATTTGGACAGCAGGGGCCAAATCAGCCATGGAACACTAGACCCAATAATGGCAGCATCCCAACAAACAATGCCAATACTTATGATGCTTCAGAGACCAATTTTGTCAGGGCTCCAAATAAGCATCAGGATAATAACGAATATGTGAACAACTCCCAAGACCACTACACCCAGAATCCAGAGGGGCCCCCGGTGCAATTCAACGCTATGGTGTTCGATTCCTATGAGTTTGGAAAGGAAGGAGGCTCACAATCCTATACAAGAGAAGACAAATTTGTGTTCCCTTTTTTGAGAGAAAATGAACCTGAATATTCTGAGGTACATGCCTTCCAAAATGATCAAAGGAACTCATATAACCTTCAAAGTAGAAAGGAACCCCTCACCGACGGCATACCTCCAGGCAAACAGCCAACTCCACCAGATCCACGGGCCAGTAACAATCCCATACCTCCAAAGGGCCCAAATGATCCTATACCTCCTACAAAAAGTACATATGTTGGCTACCAAGGTATGGTCTAGTTGAATGACAAATACAGTGCAGTGGATGAGCTCAAGAAAACTAAGGCGAACATATCTATGTTCGAATTATTGCAAGGTTGCCCATCTCAAAAGGAAGCCCATTTAAGATCCTTGGATCATTCAAATCTTGGCCCTTCAAAAAGTGCAAGGGCACCCATGTCTAATATCAACACCTCTGAGGCATTCCCTGCAGTATTCACAGATAGGGTGGAGGTCCCACCATTTTTACTCAGCCTGCGGGTGTTTGGGAAAAACCTACATAATTGCCTAATCGATTTAGGAGCCTCATGCAACGTTATGACCCTATCAATTTGCCAGAAGTTGGGGGTGGTGCCCCAAATAATGAACCAGGTGGTCATACAATTGGAGAAAACTGAGGTCAAAGTAATTTGTGTACTCAAAGACGTGCACATTCAACTAGTTGCAGATCCCAGGATACAAGAGCGCATTGATATACACATAGTGGACATACCTGAGACTTATGGGATGCTACTGAGTCGAGAATGGACCAAGTGCTTGAGAGGGTGGCTCTCTACATATTTCACCCAGCTTTGGCTACTATGGAGAGGTTTGAAAAACCAGATCAAGATAGATGCTGAGCCTAAACTGAAAAGGATGATCACAGAATACAATACCCCAAATGAAGTGTTGTTCACCCAAACCGATTTGGGCACTTATCGAATGGATGATGTTTTTATGTTCTAGATTCGAGAGGGTGAAGAGTCAGACCACAGTTCCATCCAAGGTCTCCTTGAGAAAAAAATTGGTGATGACATTTTCAAAAGTTTCATCAACAGCACGACAGCCAGCCTGCGACATCTGGGTCAAGACGCAGATCCTAATATTTTGTTACTACCTAGATATTGCTGATTACATCAGGCTAGTAGTTCAGAGTTTAGATGCCCCAGTTCTCAAGAAGCCCTGTCACGAGTATTGGCCCAAATTGCCCAACTGAATAAGCTTCCAGAAATACTAACAATAAAAGAAGATGTACTTGGGATAAAAGACAAGAACAATGCCATGCTCTATATGGATAGCCCAATCCTTGCAAACAGTTCACCTCAAAATCAAGACAGTGAATCAGACTCTGAAGATAGAAGCGCTACCCTAAATTTGCTTAGTGACTGGAGTACCTCGGATGACGGAGCATGTCCCCCTTTCAAGAGAATTCTAGAAGACAAAGCTGTTGAAGACAACAAACTCCCCAAACCTAGGCATACCTAGTATGCAGGAGAATTAACTTCTTCCGACAGTGATGGAGAGATGGGCCAAAAACCAATGACAAAGGGTTTCTCTAAGAAAAAAAAACCAAACCAAGCCCTACTAAACCGCCCCAGATATAGAAACTGTGCTTCAATGGCTCCAAATGCAAACAAGGAGTAGGTGTGGGAATCGAATTAATAAATCCAAGGGGTAAGTCTTTCTATGATGCTTATAGATTACAGTTTCTTTGTACTAACAATGTTGCAGAATATGAAGTACTGGTACACGGACTCCTCCTATCTCACAAGAAGGGAATGAAAATCTTGATGGTGGAAGGAGACTCATAATTGGTTGTCAAGCAGATCCGTAGCCAGTATACTTACAATGATAAAGAGGCTCGCAGCCTACCGAAATAGGGCATGGGATTTGATCAATGACTTTGATGCTTTCAACATCAAAACCATCCTGAGAAGAAAGAATGTCGTTGCTGACACATTGGCTATCTCAGCTAGTTCACTACATCCAATGGAAAAATCCAAACTAAATAAATTCTCATTTGAGCTTGTCTCAGCACCAGCCATTCCGGATAATATCACTAACTTTCAAGTCTTCCAAGATGATCAGCATATCTTAGAGTTTATCATGTGCACCGGCGTGTTCAAAAAGTAGATCATAGACGAGGAGAAGGAAGGTGAGGAAATAACTGAACCTAAAGAGCCTGATGATCACGGCGTCATAAACCTAAAGACCAATTCCATACCCAAGGGAATGGTAGAACTAGAGAGGATTTTTGACAGCGATAAGACTGCTATAAGAAGACACCCCAACATAACACCTAATGGTAAAGAATGTGACACCTACAACCTGGGCACAAAAGAAGAACCAAGGGAAGTCCACATCGAAAGGGTAGGAACCAAGGAAGAAAAGGAGAAAATGGTCCAGCTCCTCACTAAATATTGAGATGTCATAGCATGGAGTTATGAAGAATTAAAGACATATGACACCTTAGTCATAGTGCACACATCCCTTTAAAGCTAGATTCTAATCCCTTTAGACAACGACAAAGACCCGTGAACCCCACTATGGAGCCCTTAATCCAAAAGGAAGTCCAAAAGCTTCTTGACACCAGGATCATCTTCCCGATTCACCATTCTACATGGGTTGCAAACCCAGTACCTGTGAGAAAGAAGACTGGAGAAATCAGGCTATGTGTAGACTTCTGGAACCTCAACAAGTCCTCTCAAAAGGATAATTATCCACTCCCATCTCTAGACGAAGTGCTACATAAGGTTAACAGATCTCAAATGATGTCATTCATGGATGGCTACTCTGGGTACAATTAGGTGATGATACAGGAAGAGGACATGCTAAAAATGGCATTCACCACTAAATGGGGAACTTTCGCCTACCGACGAATGCCTTTTGGGCTGATTAACGCTGGAGCCACCTTTAAGAGAGTAATGGACATAGCTTTCAAAGGATTAGTTGGGATGTGCATTATCATTTACATGGATGATCTCATAGTCTACTCAAAACTAAGAACTGACCACATAAATGACCTCAGGAAATGCCTTCAAAGGTGCAGAGAATTTGGGGTCTCCCTCAATCCCAAGAAATGTGTGTTTGGGGAAACTGAAGGGAAGCTCTTGGGACATATCATCTCCAAAAAGGGAATATCCATTGACCTAGAAAGGGTGGAGGCAATCCTAAAGTTGACACCACCTCATAGCCGCAAGGAACTAAAATCTTTCTTTGGGAAGATCAACTTCGTCATAAAATTCATCAGTGGCTTTGTAGAAATAGCAAAACCATTGAATGACATGCTCAAGAAAGATGCCAAGATTGAATGGACTCTCCTAGCCAAGAAGTCTTTCAAAGAGATTAAGAATGCCACCACCACGGCACCAGTCCTAGCCAGTCCTAACTACACCATCCCTTTCAAAGTTTACTCTTTTGTGTCAGAGCACTCATGCGCGGGCATCCTCACGTAAAAGAAGAATAGTGAGGATGAAAGGCCCATTGCCTTTATGAGTTTCCCATTCAAATATGCTGAGCTCAGATACCCAAACCTGGATAAGCAGGTGTTTTCTCTCATCAAGGTAGTGAAGAAATTTAGACATTATATTTTAAGGAGTAAAGTCATCGGGATAGTTCCAGACGCAGTAGTTAAGTCCCTCCTAATGTAGAATGAGCTAGGAGAACGGAGTGGAAAATGGATGGCAATGCTCCAAGAGTTTGACCTAGAGATCCAACTAATGAAGTTGGTAAGAGGCCAAGGCCTGACGAAGCTGATCTCTGAGTTTGAAGAAGGTCTGGTCTTCCAAACATACATCGATCAAGGTGTTATCACTAATGTGTGGTACCAAGACATAGTGTACTATTTGTTATAGAATCGCTGCCCTAAAGGAATGAACGGTTCCCAGAGAAGAGCTTTAAGGATCAAAAATAGCTCTTACATGCTAAAAGGTGGACAACTATACAAATGCAATTACGAGGGTTTGTACTTAAGATGCTTGGATAGAATGGAGGCAAAACAAATCCTGGTGGACTTTCATGACAAATATGGAACGGGACATGGAGCGGCGGAGGACACTACTCGCCAAATCCTGAGGGCAGGATATATTTGGCCTACAATATTTAAAGATACTAGCGAGCATGTGAGATCTTGCCACATTTGCCAAACTAGTGCAACCCAAGAGATAAACCCATTGATGCCCCTACAACCAGTCTATGAGGTATGCCCATTTGCCCAATGGGGTTTAGATTTTGTTGGAGTGATTAACCCCACTTCATCTATAGGACACAAGTTTATCTTGACAGCCACTGACTATTGCACACGCTGGACAGAAGCACAAGCACTGAAGAATTGTACTACAGAGGTCGTGACCAAATTCATGGAGGAGCACATCATAACTCAGTTTGGGATGTCATTCTATCTGGTATGTGACAATGCTCCCTCTTTCTCCTCAGCCTCGCTCACACAATGGGCCTTTGAAAACTAGGTAATCCTCAAATTCTCTTCAAATTACTATCCACAAGGCAATGGTGTAGCAGAGTCTACAAACAAAAATCTAACAACAGTGATTAAAAACCTCCTAGATGACAACCCCAGAGACTGGCACACGCAGCTGAAATATGCTTTGTGGACTGATCGCATAAGGATCAAGAACGCCCTAGGTACGTCTCCATATCAACTAGTCTACAGCTTGCAACCGGTCTTTCCTATGAACCTAAAGATCCCAATTCTGAGATTCATGGACCAATATGTAGGGGAGGAAGATCAGGTACAAATCAGACTCATGAATCTCCTAAACCTAAAGGAGAAATGAAATTTAGCCCTAGAACATGTATCAAAGCATCAGGCTATAGTCAAAAGGTGGTTCGACAAGAGAGCTACTGTCAAGGCCTTCAGGATCTCTGACCTTGTCCTCATGTGGGATAAGGTGCAAGAAAAGCCATGCAGCCACACCAAGTTCCAAATACTGTGGACAGGCCCTTACCAAATATCAAAGATCCTGAGGTAGAACACTTTTAGGATCAGCACATTGAACAGAGAGTTGACCCCATTGCCCGTTAATGGGCAATTCCTCAAACATTATTTTGGATCCTGAGTGGGACCATCTTTTGTCCCTTATACCATAGTTACTTTTGCATTTTTTTTTCTTTTTCTTCTTTCTTTGTCATCCTCATCGTTAGTCTTTCCTTCCGTTCGTGCTTGTTCTTTTCTTTTGTCAGGGGCTCGTTTTGTTTCTTTGGGTTAGTTTGTTTTGGATCCAGTCCAAGGTGATCCACAAAAGGAGCAGAGGTATTTCTTAGTCAAATTTTTCCAAGGATACGTGCAGCATAGAAGAACCTTCCCAAAAGACAAAGTAGTGATAATTATCATTGACAAACAAGAAGGAGTTTAGAGTCTGGTTACCCTCATCACAAGACACATTGAGATACAACACCCAAGGGCATTGGTTTCTAGGATGTTTTCCAGTTGTAGCTAGCCTGAGTGCATAGGTTCAGGTACCCACTGATCCCAGAACCCAAGTCTAAACTTAATGCAGAGGCAATAGCGAAAGAAAGGAGAGCCCACAAGGGAAAGCAAAAAGAAACACTAAAAAGAAAAGTGCCCCAAAGAGGTCACGAGTGTAAAAAA
>MU224538.1:1851067-1876420 GCA_018584345.1 Thuja plicata | reverse complement strand
TATATAATGGTTATGGATCTAAAGGCATGGAACACACTAAAATCCAAGGCTTGATATATCTCCAAGCAAGTAGAAGAGGTAAAATGATTGTCCAAAGGATGGAACTCTCAAGAAAGAAAGCTATATCCTAGCAAGTAGAACAGACTTGGGTGACTGTGACAACCTCTACCGTGGCTATGAATGCCCGACCGACAGTAGAGCAAGGTTATACTTGGAACTTGGGGAAAAATTTGCCAGGGCTATGAATGCCTGACTAGCAGCAAAGCTCTTTCCAGGAAGCCTTGGTCTATTTGGAAAAGGTTGGGAATGACTGGCAAGCGTCTTGGTTATCACAACCAAGGGTCAAGAAATAAACACGCATGAACACACATAGGGAAACTAGCGGAAGAGCCTCAGATTGGAGGTCATTGAAGAATTATCAACTCCACTGCCTCTTGGTTCTATTCTACTACAAGCTACTTTCCAGAAGAGTGTTGTTGATAAATAAATACCTTGGTCATTCCTCCTTTTGTCGCGTCTATTTGTTGTGGGTCCACAACACGCACCCCATTTTTTTGGTCCTTTGACCATGGGGACCCCCTTTTTTTTGTCTTCTTTCTTTAGGTTATGTCTGCCCCTTGTGTTAAATCTAGTTAGCCCTCAAAGAAATTTGCTTAAAACAAGTCAAAGAAGAGAAGAGAGCCCTTTTTTTGGCCTTTCAGCCATTTCGGCCTTTCAGGGGACTTAGGTACTCTGAAATACCGATATGCCCAAAAGACCAAAAACCTGATCCTTTCATTGTTTTCAGCCTTTGAAAACCCTGAAAGGCCAAAGACTCTATCCCTCTAAAATTATCGGCCTTTCAAAGTCTGAAAACCCCAAAATGACTGACGTCAGCTAGCGGGTTATAAATAGGAGAGGCCTTCATAATTCAGTCACTTGTTTTTTTTCTTTTTGCCTGCGATTTCATCTTCTCCTCCTCATCGACTGCTTATGTTCTTGAGCTGTCTGGTTGACCTCTTTCTCCTGGTCCTTTCAAGGTAGGTTCTTCTCGCCCACCTTGGTTTTGTCCTTTCAGGTCTCAATCTAGGGTTTGCTTCTGCTCTTAGTGCCTGTCCAGCCTAGGGCACCTTGTTTCTTGGTGTCGTCACGCCTTTTTGCCTTCATGTTTTGACAGGGATGTCTCTCCCTATCGGGCCTAGGTTTTTTCTAGTTTCCCTATGTCCTAGGTTTTAGGCTTCTTTTTTCATTGTTTCTTCGGTCGCAGCCCTTGCCACAGGTTTTCGGCCTCTGAAAGGCCGAAAACAAGTCTCCAAAAAAATTTAGCCTAAGTGTCATTTCTGACTTATTAGTCTTTCAGACCTCTGAAAGGTCCGAAAAGACTGAAATCCTCCTCGTATCATAAGGGTTGGCCTTTTGGGGTTCCTCAACAGTTTCAGACGTTCGGCATCCGCAAATGATACTTCACACTTTTGGGTCTCGAAAGGTCCGACAGACCTTATTCTGAAAGATAACTTTTTTTCATAGATCGAAAGTGCAAAAATTTGCACTTAGATGTTTAAGCAGCTCTCTTATTTTTGCTTTCCTACTTTAAATTATTTTTCTATTCAATAAGCTACTGATTACTTGTTTTTATTGTAGGAATGACTTAACCAAAGATAACCTCTCTGATGAAGTATTAATATAAAGGGAATACCCTAATCTCTAAGATGGGGAACAAGCATAGTGAGATAATAGATACCAACATCAGCAACATAGACTAGAATGAGTTCTTGACTTAGTGTTCTCAGCCATCAAATAGATCCGACGACTACACCGCACTGGTCCTAAGTGGGTTGGTGAACGCAGCCACACACCCGGTAGCTATCTCATCTTCAGAGCTGATCGTCACCCTAGCTCACCACTATGACTTAGATAAAATGGTGGTTGTAAAAACAGAGGGTCAAGTGGTACTAGACATAAAGTCGGATGTCATCGAAGATCTTTTTCATCTTCACAAGGGCATAGACAAGTTCTATGACTTCCATATTGGGAAAGGAACAAAGTGGTTCAAAAATAGAGAGCAGGAAATAAATGAGATGATGAACAATGAGTACCTTAAATAGCCTCTTCCAAAGAATAAGTTGGACAAGATAGACCTCCGAAGAGGCTATATGAAAGATGACATTCAAGCAGCCATAACATTGATAAGTCGGGTGTGTGGGTTACCTCAATCCACTCAACTCGAGCACTAGATGATCCTATTGATAGAAAGGATCTAGGAATGAAAGGAAAGATTCGACTGGGGCACTATTATTAGTGATAATTTGGATGAATAATTGCCAGCAGTAAAACATAATCCTAAGTTTTACATGAGCACCTACGTGGTTTACTTACTAGCAGCACAGGAAGATTATCCAGGCCTTACTAAGAAAGGGAGTCTAAATGATCTGAATGCGTGGCCCCACATTGTATACCCATAGCTGGTAAAAAGGGCACACATGCTAGAGGATTCCCCTGACTACAAGATAGTTAATGATGCATTCATATTCGCAGTCATCTGATCCATTAAAGGTGACTTTGCTAAAAGAATGTTAGAAGAAGCTGTTGCTAAAGTAAGGGCCATTGGGGCCTATTTTATCCAATTCAGGACTTTCACATACATTCGAATAGCTGGGTCAACCTTGCAACCAAAGAAGTTGCCCAGGTACCCATTCGATTGGATAATTATACTGGAGATGGCTAGACAGCTCGCCGATGCATATGAACACATAAAACATAAAAAGAAGCACTGTTGGGACTTTCCTATCTCTTTGGGACCATACACACTGCAGGACATGAAAGTTTGCAAATCCTTGGCTTTTGAATGGGATGGTTGTCCCTTGCAGTTTTATAAAATGGTGCAAGCCCATTTTGACCCCATAGGTACTTACAACCACATTATTGGAAAATTCTACATACACGAGCCACACTTGGAAGATCAATGGATAAATTGCATAAACGATCATGAGGTCAGGATTCGGGACTATTGCAAAATGAACCTCGTTGTAGCAAAAGAGGTCTTAAAGGTTCCTATTTCCTCAAAGGTTTGGGAATGTGATTCAGATGAGGTCTTAGAGGACATTTACACAAAAGACAAGGTATATGACCAGCCAATCATGAACGCAGAGGTGGACAAGGATGAAAATGATGACATGGACTTCTGGGTGAGGCATGTGATAAAGACCACCATAACTTGGATCAAGAAGCCACACAAAATGAGTCCAATCCTGGTAAAAACATTGATGGAGCCCTCAAGGAAAGTAGAAAAATAGTGAGGGGAGAAATCCACAGTTCCTAAGTACAAGAAAGCTCCCCCTTAGAAACCAAGAACCATGTATGGTCATGAATGACCAGTTGAATATGGCTCTAATCCTAGGCCCAAGAAAACTAGAATGATAGGCCAGATTGACCCACCAGCAAGGTCGTCACAACCCCTATCAGGTGAAGGACCATCTACCTCTAGCCAATCTCCCCCCACCGCTGAGAAGGGAAAGAAAACATATAAGAGGAAGAAGAGTTATGAATCTCCACGGTTAGAAACTATACAAGAAGGGTCTGAGGAAGTAGAAGAAGATGAGCCCCTAGTCTGAAGGATGAGATTACAAAAAAGGAGAGAAAAGGAAGTTACCAAGAAACATAAAGAAGATCCCAAAGAGCGGGATAATCCTTTGGATACCTTAGGATCAGATGAGTTTATGATTTCTAATTTTAAAGGAATTGAAGTTTATTTGGATCACAGCCAAGATATAGACACTGGAGCACCATCCTTATTCAGCCCAGGTAATCCTCACTCAACCACTGGTCCAATTCACCATTCCTTTAGTGAATGCCCCTACTACACAAGTGAGCTCTAGTTCCACTCAAGAGCCTGAGGTTTAGGATAGCGGGATAGCCTGAGTCACTACTACAGATCATATAGCAAGGGAAGTACTTGTTTCCACTCCACCGCCTCATATCTCTACTCTACCATCTCCTCTACCACCTCCAATTCCTACTCCGCTACCATTAATTCCAACCCCAACACCTACTCCTACGCCAAATCCGCCCTACTCTACTACCATTCTCACTTCTCCCATTCCATCCATACCAACACCTACTCCACCAACATCAATCCCTTCAACATGCGCCACCCAGGTTTCCCAAGAAGAAGCAAGTACTAAAGATACATCACCTTTCTAGACCACGCTGGAGGCCATGACCGGTCTTAGGTCAAAAGTATCAATTGACCCTTCCACTGAAGAGGCCCCGGACAAAGAAGGGGAAAATGTGGTAACTAAACAAGGTGAGGTGGAGGGGGAGAAGGAAGAAGTGGAATTGGATGTGGATACAAAAGGGGAAAGAATGAAGGAAGGAGGGATCAAACAGGAAAGGGGGTAGGAGAAGGAATCAGAGCAAGAAATAACTCTGGAAGTACAAAGCTTAACTTTGATCCTCCATGTTGCACCATATGAACCTGTAACCACATGAGGAAAACCTACCTAGTTTACCAAGGAGATACAACCCAGGAAGAGAACTTACACCAATGAATTAGATGGAGAGGATACAAATATGACATCTATAAAGCAAGCCTTCCACCAGGCAGAAATCGATGTACTGACAAGAACCATGTCATATGTGACTCAAGACACTAGGGGTCATTGGAAAGCCCAGATAGATGTCCCACCCCCGAGCACTTCTTAAACACCTGTCGCAATGGAAGATTATACATTCAGAGAGGTGGATTTGGGTGAACCTACCAGAGAAGGGAGCAAGACACTAGCATCTCTAGGGCTTAAGCACACTTTGGGGTTCATGAATAAAGATGAAGAGACCATCAAGACCTTAACAAACCAAAATGAAGCTTTAAAAGGATTCATTCAAAAGATGGTGGGTCCTATTGACCCAAATTGTTCAAAGGCTTCATTACAATCCATGCTAAATAAAAAGGCTACACCAGATTTGTCAGCAGGTTTGACTCCTTTCATCCAGGCAAGTGTTGATTGGAGAAATAACTTCAAAAAATTCTGAGAAAAGGCTATCCCATTGGTATTCAGGCCATACTGGACTATATTGGTTGAGGCCAATTCACTAATTGACCTGGTGGAGAATGATGGGGGCATAGATTCAGAAATAATTAAGTGGCAAGCAGCCCTCCAGGACTTGGAGATAATCCAAGAGCAACATTTCCAAATCCTGGTGAAGGTCTATGAAGGTGAAGAATTGCACGAGTTTAAGGCATGGACTGAAAAGATGACAAAATGATTAAGGTTTACAAGAAACACCAAGCCCTCATAGCTGACAAGCGAGAGGCAATAATAAAATGGATTGAAGATATAGATGTGTTCTTCATAGGGGTCGGCCTTGATGTATATCAGGATAAACACAGACAAGCTCTACATCCATCGAAAGAGGTGGTTCAACAGTTCAAAGATGTTTTGGCAAGAGTTAGCACCAAAGAGGTTGTGCAGCAGTTATTTTACCTAAAAGAGGAGATACAAAGGATGTCCCAACATGAGGAAGAGATCATGTTCTTCTCTTCTGAATTAACTATCTTCAGAAAGGAACAAGAACAAAGGGTCGCTAAGATAAAGAGAAAGGAGATAAATTTTGAAGAAGTTCAAGAGATAGTATAGAGGCTCCGGACATCTCAACCAGAGGTCTTTTCTAGATAAAGCTTCAAAATCCAGCTAATAGGTGCACAGGACAAGATTTCCACACTTAGCTGAATTTCTACTAAGACAAAGTTTTCAGCCTTACAGCCTCCGACATTTTGGCCTTTCGGCCCTGAAACAAGAAATATTTTTTGGCCTTTCTGCCTTTGAAACTTTCAGCCTTTTCAGCCTCTACAAGTTTTTTCAGCCTTTCGGCCTGCGACAAGTCTGAATTTTTGGGACTTCCAAATTTTGAATATTGGGAAACACTTAGGAAATTTTAAAGGCATTAAAGTTTCGGGGTAGAGGTCAGGGTCCGAAAACTGGGTGCTTCCAGCGAGGTCACTTTTATCAACACTAGTTGGACTCTAGATTAGATGAATGGATTACTTGAGTTCATTTTAGAGGGACTAAGGGTCTCCTATCAGTTCCCACCGCCAGTAATAGCCTCAAATGAAGAATCCAAGAAGAACCACCAGAATCAAGAAGAAGACTCCAAGTTCACAGAAGGAACTTACCTTCTTTCTCTCTCTCTTCTTGGTGGATTTTACCCTCTTTCCATGAAAAAATGGATTGTAAATGGTTTTAAGAATCCATGCGAGTTATATAGTATCAGTTAGCAATAGTTTCCTTTCAGCAAAGTTCTAGTTTTAACTTTTGTTCTTTAGTTTAGACTCTCTGATGCCCTAATTCCAAAAATCAGAGTTGTAGATCAAAACCCTATATATTGTAATAAAAAAGCAATGTAAAAGGGCCGAATTCTTAATACAATAAAGATCTACATTGAGTGCTTCATTCATGGTGTGTGAATTACTGCTATCTATGTGAATTTATTGAATGTATGCATGCATTATTCTTTATTTTCAGAGCTCTCTTTGTGTTGTTGTGTTTCAAATCCATGCTACCTTTAGTTGGAGTTTGTTGTTGTATATCTATCTTGCTGTGACAAATGTGTGGAGGATGCTATATTTGGGCTTAATGATAAATCTGTCTCGTGGGTGCGCATGTCTTGGTGGCTTCATGATTTGATAGATTTTGAATATCTCATACGAGTAAAACATATATTTTCTCCAAACGCTTGCATCTGTGGAGTAGTGAATTGTTACGTGGTCTGATTTATGCTTCGTGGGTTGTCCCAAATATCTCCAGAATTCAATTCGCATGGAAGGGTTTATAGTGGTTTATGTCCTTAGGATTTCACTTCTCTTTACAATTTGTTGCATTTCTTGTTACCCTCATCTCTTTAAATTCTGTCTTGAAATTCTGAAAATTGCTATCTTAAAAAATACAAAGCTACATGTTATTTACCATACCCATATTTGTTAAAACGGAAAAAACCCAAAAGAAACTAACAGTATTTTTTAGTTTGTTGTCTTGAACGTACCAGCAAAGGCCTCCTCATGAACAATCACATTTATCTTCAACTGAGTAACCAAGCAGGTTGTGACCCAACCCCAGAGAACCTTGGGAATAACTTTGTTATTCTTTCAAGAGAGGAAATTGAATCTCAAGATCCTAGCAAGTTGGCTTGTGTCAAAACAACGCTCAACAATAACCATCAAAGCTTATGATGAGGAAGAAAGATCCTCTAAAGGACTTATTGTTCTACCTATCAGAGTCAGACCAATTGAAAGGAATGTCATATGTCAAGTTTTGGATCTACCCCTAGCCTACAATATACTATTGGGGAGACCATAGATTCACGAAATGCAAGTTGTGCCATCCACTTACCACCAATGTATAAAGTTCCCACATAATGGGGTGGAAGTGACGGTTCATGTAGATGCTAACTATACTTGCAACAATATCAAAGCTGGTAGTATGATCCTACATAACAAGGAGGCTATGGATATGATTGCTCCTGAAACTACCAAGGACATGGTTATGAAGAGTTTTGGAAAAACCTTAAAACTTGAAGAAACAGGTATGGGAGAGTACAAGCTGGACCTGACTCCGTCACTGACAGAACTTCCGGTGTCAACAAGATCCTATGGAAAACCTTCCTCAACATTCACACCTACTACATCTAAGGAGCCATAAGTACACAAAGCAACTGGCATGATAAAGGCATCCACATCTTCTTTAGATAACACAGAAGAACAGGCAGTCTTGGACTGGCTTTACAAAGGAGAACCGGTGGAAGCTGAGGTCAAACATGTAGAGATATCCCTAGAATAGTATGGAAAGGGATATGATTTCATCAAATAGATGGGATAAAAGGAAAGGGACCTCTAAATGACATAGGATGAGGGCTTATTGAGCCTATACCCATGGAGTTCCAGAATACTAGAGACAAAATAGGACTGGTTTTTAATACTAAAACTGATAAACCTGCTTCAAAAGATAGTCCAACCTCAGACAAAGGGAGTGATGAAACTGATGAACTAGAGCAGTGGTCCTATGAAAGGTTATTACATGTTGGCATAGAGAATCCCAACTATCAATGAGAATTCTATGTACCTAGCTTTGAGATACCACAAGATCTCCACATCCCCTTTCTTAGCACAACCTCCCATTCAAGGGGTAGGAGACTCAACAATAGATAATTCAGAAATGCCCTCGATAGCAATAGCTACAGAAAGCACACCCTGACAATAGGATTTACATCCTAACTGAGGGAAATTGATCATGATTTCACATGTCCTTGATCTACCACACTTTAATCCACAGGTAGCTAACCGGGTACATCAAATAACTATTGTTGAATACTCAAATAGATCTGATGATGAGGTCACTGACTCTCATGATTATGAATGGGATGAGCTATCTATCATCACTAAAGATATTGGAATAGATATAGTTCACATGTTTGTAGCTCCCTCAGCTCCTCATGAATAGTCTAACACTACTCCCAATGACACTGATAATCATGAAGCAAAAGAAGAGTTCCTTCCCCCAATCATTGATGAAGAGACTGGTGTTCTCATAAGTCTAGAAGAATTTCAGAGGCTACAAGCAAGAAGCCTCCTTTTACCGAGAGATGATGATGAGAGTTCTACTGACGAGTCACTAGAGTTTGATCCACATATGACTAAAAATGACCCTTTTTATGATGATCTAGCTTTTATTGATCTAAACATTGAAGAAATTAACTTAACGGAACATGTCATGTCGGTTAATGGTCTTGATGCTAATGCGATGTTGTCCTTCCCAAAGTCTAATTCCTTGTCTTTGATACACCCAGACCTCATTGATTGGACTACCACAGATCCTATGCCTATCCTTGACTTTTCCAATAACTATACCCTAGCTTTCTATCTCAATGCTTGTGAACCTTATCCTTCTTCCACCAATGCGAGGAGCGCGAACATGTCACAGGAGGATATCAGGTTTCTTAGTCAAAATTTGAAAAATAAAAAGAAACAGAGGACTAATGGTGAAAACCACTTTGTGGCAGTATCAGATCCTAAAATAGTAAAGAGAAAAGATGCATCTGATGGTGAAAACCTCTCAGAGGCACCAAAATATGGGATTCTTGATATGCTCCCTGAGCACTTTCAAGAAAGGTCTTCAGTGATGATTGAACCAACATAGCCAGTAAATTAGGGCACTATTGAAAATCCTCAAATAGTCCACCTTGCACAATCTTTGTCAGAAGAAGAGAAGACACAGTTTACAGAGTTCCTAAGGGAAAATAAGATCAAATTTGCATGGTCTTATACGGATATGCCTGGACTAGATCCTAATCTAATCGTGCACCACTTATCTATAGCTCTCAGGATCAATCCCGTGAAACAAAAACTTAGAAAGATGCATCCTCATGTTGCATTACTAGTAAAAGTAGAGCTAGAGAAATTGTTGAAAGCCAGATTTATCAGAGTCATTGCCTACACAGGATGGATCTCCAATGTAGTCCCTGTGTCTAAATCCAATAAATCTATCAGGATATATATAGACTTCAGAGACTTAAATAAAGCATGTCCAAAAGATGACTTCCCACTACCTAGCATTGACATGATCATAGACCTCACAGCAAGCTTCCAGATGTATTCATTAATGGATGGATTCTCGAGCTATAATCAAATCAAAATTTCCCCTAAGGATCAGGAGAAAATTGCATTTACATGCGCATGGGGCACCTTTTGCTGGAATGTCATGCCATTTGGGCTAAAGAATGCTGGTGTAACATATCAAAGAGCCATGACAACTATATTCCATGACATGATGCACAAGAACATGGAGGACTGTGTGGACAACACATTGGCTAAATCCAAAGAAAGAGGTACTCACATTGATGACTTAAGAAAGATATTGGATCGTATGGAGCAGTTCTGACTCATGCTCAACCCAAAGAAGTGTGCCTTTGGGGTCCAATCAGGGAAGCTCCTAGGGTTCATTGTCTCAATGAAAGGAATTGAGGTAGACCCTGCTAAAGTTAAATCTATACTAGAGATGGCTCCTCCACGCAACATCAATCAAATGAGGACATTACAAGGGAGACTCCAGTCAATCAGGAGATTTATGTCCCAACTCGCAGATAGGGCACAACCCTTTACTAAACTACTACACAAAGGGGTCACTTTCAAATGGGATGAACACTGTGAAGCCAACTTTAGAGAATTGAAAGGATACATGGCTACTCCTCCTATTCTTATGGCGCCTATTCATGTGAAGCCATTACTCTTGTACATTTCAGCTATAGCTACATCCTTAGGAGTATTTCTAGCACAAGAGGATGAAACAAAGAAATAAAGAGCTATCTACTATATTAGTAGAACACTAGTCTCCTATGAGCTCAAATACAACATTATTGAGAAAGCATGCTTAGCAGTCGTCTTCGCATCACAAAAATTGAGACACTACATGTTGTCACATATAGTAAGGCTCATTACTAAGATAGATCCTTTAAAATATCTCCTAAGTAGAACAGCATTAACAGGATGTTTGGAAAAATGGGTCCTAATTCTAAGTGAGTTTAACATTGGATACATAGAAAGGAGAGCTATTAAAGGACAAGTCCTTGCAGATCAATTGGGTAATTCACCACTCCAGGATGATGAACCTTTAAAGATTGAATTCCCTAATGAAACAATCATGCATCTAAATGAGTATCCATGGAAGATGTACTTTGATGGTTCATTCAATCAACAAGGCTCTGGAGCAGGGGTCCTATTCATAACTCCTCAGGGTTACAAGATTCCCAAATCTTACAAATTGATGTTTCCATGCACCAACAATATTTCAAAATATGAAGCATTGGTAAATGGTCTTAAGCTAGCTATGGAGTGGAAGATTGTAGAGTTACATGTGTATTGTGACTCCCAACTAATTATCAATCAAGTTAATGGAGATTACCAGACAAAAGATGAAATGTTGATGTCCTATAAATAGCTAGTTGATGATTTAAAGAAATATTTTGTCTTCATCACATTCCAGCAAGTACCTAGAATAGAAAATAAGGCTACAAATGCCATGGCCACATTGGCGTCCATGTTACAACTGGAAGAACATCAGTTCCACTATGACTTCTTGGTGGAAGAACTCTCCTATCCCATCTTTGATACCCCTGAATACCAAGTAATATGTGCTTTGACTAGCCCAGACCAATCTCGGTATACAAAGATCATTTCCTACCTAACTGGCCAGACTATTCCCAATGATATATCCCAAAATGAGAAAAGAGCCCTGATTAGGATAGCATCGTATTATGTCCTCATAGCTAATAACTTATATCGACAAGGTCTTGACGGTACACTTCTTAGGTGTTTAGAACTTGAAGATTCTGATCTCACACTAAAGGAACTCCACGAAGGTGTATGTGGATCACACTCAAATGAATTTTCATTGGATAAGAAACTGCTTAGAGTAGGCTATTACTGGCCTACAATAGAAATAGATGCTATTCAATTCTCGAAAATATGTCATAAATGCCAGACACATGGAAATCTCATCCATGCTCCTGCCAGAGAACTCATACCTTTCATTACACATTGGCCATTTGAGCAATGGGCCTTTGACTTGGATGGACAAATATATCCCAATTCTTTAAATGGACACAAATTCATCATTACAGCCACTGAGTATTCACAAATTGGGTCAAGGTCATGCCACTAATCAAAGCCACTGGAAAACAGGTGGCTATGTTCATTCTGAACTACATTATTTGTAGATATGGGATACCCTCTTCAATTGTAAAAGATAATGGGGGCCAATTTAAAAATCAAGACATTGATGACCTTTGTGAACAGTTCCATATAACTCAACATTGCTCCTCAATCTATTACCCTCAAGGTAATGGACAAGCTGAGGCATCCAATAAAAATATTCTGAAAATCCTATACAGAACTGTGAGTAAGTCTAGCAGAGACTGGCATCTACAACTGAATCCAACACTATGGGCCTACAGAATGAGCATCAGAACACCAACTGGAGCCACACCATTTTCCCTAGTCTATGGTGCTGAGGCAGTACTACCTATTGAGGTTGAAATCCCATCTTTGTGGATATCTTTACAAGGTCTCGTTACTAATGAGCAGTACCACATTGATAGGGTGAATTATTTGGACCTGCTAGATGAGCGCAGATAATAGGAATTAGACCATCTAAAGGTATATCAAGAACGCATGTCCAAAGGGTACAACAAAAAGTTCAAACCATGAAAATTTGAAGTCGGGGATCTCGTCCTAAAAGAGAATCCTAAGAACCAACCCAACAGAGAACAGAAAGGAAAGTTTGAACCTAATTGGCTGGGACCTTATGTTATCACTGCTACTTTTGGTACTAGAGCTTATCAACTAGTTACACCTGAGGGGGACGTTCCTCTAGATCCTATCAATACTCTACATCTGAAGTGATTCTATGCTTGATGTTCGGCTAGTAGAGCCTGTACAGTGAAATAGTTTTTAGAAAATACCAAAAATATTTAGAAAATTGATCCTAAAGAAATCCAAAAGAAATGGAAAAAGTCATGAAGAAGGGTATACTTAGTGAAAACCTAGCAAACAGGCGCCTTGATACTACAAAAATATTCAAAAATAGAAAAAAAATTTGAAAAAGAGAAAAGTGCCTTGATGAGCACCTAGTAAAACAGGCATCTTGGTAGCAAAAAGAAAGAAAAGATCTTGCCAAGTGGTGAAACCTGGCAATCAGGCATCACTTGTGTTCTGCACTCCATCTATCAAAGCATCACTGATGCTAAGCCTTCACAATTTCACCTAGGCTAAACTGTTGACTTTGTTTCCTAAACGACTATCTTATCCTCGCTTGGGATTTGTTTGCATTTCTGTCTTCGGATCAAGTCATTCTGCACTAGAGGCATCTTTGCTAGTTTGATAGGTTGTGTCTGCTAAATCGTCATAGGAAGGTTTGTCTTGTGATACGATGCTTCTCGATACTTTCACCAAACTATCACGTTCAAAAAACAAGGATGACACAAAGAATGCACTAACATGAACGGTGTTCCTAAGACCTACATTGGATTCCAAATAGCGACAAGATTGTATACAGGTAAATGGATGCCATATTTGCTTAAATTCCAAACTTTTTTTGATTGATGAATCTATACTGTGCTTGGAAAGTGAATCAATAGTATTACTTAAACACAGTTTGGACTTGGATTGATCATAACTCTTTTATGTCCTAATGATGTTTAAACTAGGGGCATCTAAGCAGTTATGAATTTTTATTTGATTCTCAATTGATGTTGTTATATCTCATGAGTTACTCCTTGACGTCTGTGCAAAGACAAAGAGTCGCAAGGATAGGGGGCATAACATTTTCTTGGTTTTCTGCATATGGTGATTGTTCTAAGTAATCCTATAAATTTCACCTAACTTGGATGTTTATGGTAAGAGCTACCACTATGGGTGGATAGCCGCATATATCTCAATCTTTGTTATGTGTCAACTACGTTGAGGTTGAAACAATTTCCTTGTCTATTTTCTGATTCAGATTCTCACTAAGGTATACGAAGCATAATGTACCCAAGGACATGAATTTTCAAGGTCATTGTGGGTTCAATATCTTGCCTTAGACAGATTCTAATATAATAAAAGGAAGGTGACTATTTTTATCCTGGCTTCTATGCCTTGATGCCTAAAGTTTATTTCCAACATTTCAATAAAACATAGTATTCATACTTTCATAATATTAGTGGGTATTAGTGATTGTTGTACTATCAGGTGGTATCCATTCCAAAAAGTGCCCAATGATGATAAAAATGTTGCAATATTTGCTAATCAGTGACAAGTCCTAAGAGTCTGCATATAGTTGCATTTAAAGGTTGTCTACTACATTTTGAAGGAAATAAAAACATTTGGGAATATTTTCTCAAAAGTGATTTCTATCTTTCTTCTTCTAAAAACCAAGTTAATTACATCCATCCATATTACTGATATATATATTATTGCACATCCATAGCATACATTTTGCATTCATAAAAAGAATCAACAAAAAAATACAAAAACAAAGCATCCACGTATTGCCTTTTTACTTTTACATCCTAAAGTGCATCCATACATTTTACATTGCATACAAAAAACTCAAAAACATACATTTTCATATTCACATAATATCATTTGAAACATATTTATATCAGTGATAACTCAACACATGCATAAAGTGATGTCATCATCTAAAATCTAACTCATCATATGACCAAGATATCATCACATGTGCAAATAACTCTATCAAAGCAAAAAGACAATCATAAGACATGTCAGGATCAGAAGCTGCATATATGTGTGTCTGAACATGGTACAAATAAAAAAAAATATGACATGAAGAGTATCAGCATATCACAGAGTCAGAATGAATCAGATATATGTATATATGTGTATGTGTCATGTACAAAAAGAGGATCTCAGTAGGATCCAGATATACAATATAAACTCAGATATACAAAATGAGATAGACTATCTAAGCTATGGCTTCCACCCTCTCCCTGATCTAGAGGAGGAGGAGGAGGAGGAGGTACAAATGGAGGTGGAGGCATGGCCCCCTATGACTACTGGGCCAACCATGAAAATGACACTGCTCTCTGCCCCTCCGGCACTGCTACATGATAAAGAGCATAGTAGTAAGTGGTCCTTTGTCCCTAATGTGTGGCTGTGTGGGCCTGTATGTCTCTCTCTGCTTGAATTCTCTCCATCTGCCTGTCCCTATCTACAAGAATGGCATCTGATATGGAAAGCCTAGACTCTGATGTTGTGGCTCTTTCCTCTAGAGCTATGATCTATGCCCTCAGCTGCTTTCTCTCCTGCTTGCACTGCGAAAGAGTGTCACCATCCTTGTCGAATCCCCTGCCTGAATCTTGTCTAGAAGGCCTAGCCCGTGATCTATCATGTCCTCTGTCAGGATGCCTCTACCTCTACTGCCTCTGCCAATCTCCTGTGAGTAATGGACCTAGATCTATCCTTGGAGTCACAAATCTGAATCAGGTGCGTCGACCCTCTCCGCTCCCACTAGCACCATCTACATGGCTGCCTACGGCACCACCACCCCTATCATCTCCACCATCATCCCCCTCATCTAGAGGAGGACGCATACCATCTCTACCTCCATCCCTACTGTCGTCCCTTCCTCCATGTCTGTTGGCACCCCTATCCCTTTGAGCTCCTCCTCTCCCTCTGATAGGATGGTCCTCTGGATCATAATCTAATGGCTCATCTATGCGAGGAATAATCTCCTCAGGCACTGTGAAATGAGGAAATAGATGCTGGAGCATCTCTGCTACGTACCCATTTGAGCACCCTACATCTGCAACATCTAGGTAGAGATCCCAATCTACACCGACCATGTCTCTAATCTCCTAATGAGTGGTCTCATATACCAACTGGGCTCCCCATAACCGTGTCTCATCTCGGATCCAGGCATATACGATAATGTCCTCTATCCTGCCCTAAACTCGGCCATACTGTCTCATGACTCGGGTATGAACAAATCACTCTACAATGTATCTCATCCTCCCGATGAGGTATCTGCTCTGAAATAAATATGGAACCTACCAAGCATCTGAGGTCCATTCCTCATAATCTACATATGGCCACCAAACGACCTCTGTCATATCATCAAAAAGTCGGCGCTAGTACTCGACCTTGCCCAAATGAGGCTGCTGAAGAAGACCTACATACATATATACATAGGCCTACTCAGGTGCTTTCTGTCTATCTACAATCGGCCGTGTAATAGGGATGTGCTCCCAGGCCCAGATCTAAAGAATCAAGATACCCACAGTCATACTATGGGTATAATGGTACACAATCTCATGTAGCTCATGGTACATATGAGCTAAGATACAGCTCCCCCATGCAAATCTCCGTCTCTACATAACCATTTGCTCTAACATATCCACCCATCCTACGAGGAACCCATGTTGTCCTCTATCTGGCATAAGAATGCCGCCAATCAAACCTACTAAGTACATAGATAATCAATCATAATGATCGACCATGTAGTCCCATGAGAGGTATCTGCGATCGATGGTATCATCCTAAAAGTAGCATCGGGCAGCACCAATCGCCACGTCAGATGTCACCTCAAAATGTACCTCATACCCAATCATAGGCACATGCAGTATGCACCATACATCCTCCAGAGTAACTATCATCTCCCCAATCGAGAGATGGAAGGTGTTGTGCTCTGAGTGCCATCTCTCAGCAAGAGCAGTCAACAACCCTCAATTTACACCTATCTCAGGTACACCTATTAGAGACCATAATCCACAATGGATAACTATCATTCACTCATCATTCAAGAGAAGTCCAAACAAGGCTAGCACACGTGCTGGATATGTGTCATGAAATGCGACTACCTCAAACTGGGCCTATTTTGACAAAAGCAAAGATACATCAGTGTCCTATCTACAAAAATGATGTAGACTCCTAATCAGCTAAATAATTCAAGGTATGTGACAAGCACGCAGGTTGAAATGAATAAAATCCTAAGTCTACTAACAAGATGTGATCCTTGACAGATAGGATGTGATCTCTTTTACTAGATGTGATCCTGTAAAAACTGGATGCGATTGAGACCACGTGGTATGATTTTCAAAATACAGGATGCGACCCTGAAAGTAAGGTACAATCCTCCATGGATAGGGTACGATGCAAAACCAAATTTTACCTCAAAAAAAGGCAAAAAAAAAAACAAACGAGATGTGATCCAGGAAAACCTAGATGCGATGTAAAAATCTGGAAAAACTAGATGCGATCTGGGAAATACCAGATGCGACACGGGTTTGACAGGTTATGATCTAGAATACTAAATGTGACTCACAATTAAAAGGGCTGTACAAAATACAAAAATGCATGAAAATCAAATTTGCAAAATTCACGAGGTAATTTTTCAGGCACTTACCGGAGGTGGGTAGTCGGTCGGGTGCTGGTGTTGATGGCTCATCTCGAAATGATGCTTCCTCATAGGGACCACCATCTTCTCTGTAGAGCTCTCAAAATTACTATAGATAAAAGTGAAAATGAATAGTAAATGGTAATTTTTGAGGCTTATATTGGTCTTTTGAGCTATTTAGGAGTTCTGAAACTCCTCCCAGGCAACTGAAACTCCATTTATGTTCTCCTTTTGATCAATCAGGAACCAAATTGAAGGTGCCTAGGGTGTTTTATGTAGCACAACAACATTTTTTGCAACAATTCCTGAAAATGCAGATTTGCTTCATTTATTCCAAAAATCTATCAAATTGCACATTTTATCATAAATCTTGGTCTAACATCATTTTAACAATCTCACCGCCCATATTTTCACGTAATTAACTTGGTACTTGTGTGTTTATTTTTAAATACACCATCTTTTTCCACTTCTTCTACTCTATTCTTTCTTTCCCTAACCGCTTCCTGCAAGTGAAATGTTCTTTCAATCAAGGGATTTTATTCTTTTTCTTCAATTTCATTCCCAAGGGGGCATGATCACACTATCATCAATTAAATTCTTGCTCAAAATAAGCATTAAAATAACTTCGTTATCAAACAAACTAGGGGCACAATAGTTTCCTTGACTAAGTCAAAACTATTGGATAGAAAGCTTTGGTTTTCATAAGCTAGATATCTTGTGTTTCCTCATTTTAAAAGATTCTTATTAAGCTCCTGGCATCTTCTTACTGACTTTTGGATGAAAAACAAGTTTGGAATCAGTATTATCAATCTTTGGACAACAACCAAGTTCAGGATTGGTATCTTTTAAGATCTTTTATTGACCTTTGGATGACAACCAAGTTCAAAGTCAATTCTATCATTTTAGTTTGATCAAGTGCGAGACTGATCTCATCAACATTTCATTCGACAACCAAGAATGGAATCCCCAATCTTTCTGAAGTCAAAATCAAAAACTTTCTTTGAATCAATGCGTTGCTCGCACATCAATTCAAAGAGGGGCAAATGTAACCACCTGAATTTGGTTTGTTCCAACTATAGACCCTATTCTTCCTAAGTGTGATCATACCCCCAATTATGTCATGACAATGTTACTTTGGCATAATTCATTTTAAATCAAATTTAATGTCCTAGGTGATTTTTATCACTAAATTATATTAACTATTATAGCCATACAATTCAAATCAATTTAAACCAATTAAATCAAATCAAATTCAAACATGGCTATAGTATTTAATTATAAAAGAATTAAATAAACCCCTAAATCAATTGCTCACTTGCAAAAGAACCCATTCCCCTAGCCTAATTAATTTAATTAAATTGACTATAGTCTTATTGATTATTAAAAAGCAATTAATTGTTTAAATAATTAATATCCTATTTTGAATGAATTAAATAAGTTTAATTCATTTCATTTATATTCCCCTAAACCCTAACCTAACCTATCTCAACCACTTCTACCCTAGGTTCTAACCTATCCCAACTCATTCACCCCATGCTAATCTAATTTTAAACCTAAATTCATCCTAACCCACCTCCTAATATTGTCACATTCCATTAAGGAATGATTAACAACTCCACCCACTTGAGAAAGTCAAGGAATCTTAAGATCCCTTCCCTCAAGTCCACTTTCTCAAGCCACTCTCTTACACCCTTCCCATGCTTCTTTAAGGCTTTCATTAATGCCTCATTAATGAAGATTCCTTAAGCCCATGTCTCCCCCATGCCTATTGAATGCCTTTGACATTTATTTCTTCTTACACACCATTAATGAGATTTTCAACTCATTAATGCACCTTGTCCCCCCTCTCTCTCCTCATTCTTCTATAAATAGAAGGCATTTTTGAGAGAAAATAAACCTTCATCTCATATTAAAAATGCATTGTTATGCTGTTAGAATAGACATAGACTCACATTTCATCTCATAGTTCATGTTTAGGCATTGTTATTATCTCCACTTTTAGAGCTATAATGCATTGTTTAAATGATTAAATAGTTTGTTTTAGTTCCAAATCTTTCATGCTAAGTTGTATATGTCACTAATAGTAGCATAATCTGAGGGCTATTATGTTATTAATCACACTCTTCTTAGTTATAAAGCAATAGGTCGATATTAGTTGGTTTTATATGCTCATCTAACCCCTTTTTAGCTAATGCAATGATCTATTGAAGTGTTGTGTCTTTCTTAAACAGGTACAAAAATCACACACATATTAGTTACACATGAGCCACTCTAGTTTAATCGAGCCGAGTTAGGCAGTATTGATAATTGGAAAGTTGATTTCACCTGAGTCATGCCAGCTACTATGTACAGAGAATTTAATGAAATACTCTAATGGTTGAAAATATCTTATAAATGAAGGATTGTAAAGATTATTATTTACAAAGCTTTCAGTTTACGAATCAATTCAGAGCCCTTAGCGATTCAGTATGAATTTGAGATTGAAAGAAAAGTTTGATCATTTCATCCGAATAGATATGGCATCCACTTCTAGTAGCAAGGTCAAGAAAGTTTATGTGATGTTATTAAGGAATGAAATTTGTGATCCTCTGGTGTTTAAGCTTCATCTGACAGTTGTAGAAGAGATAGACCTGATGGGAGCTCATTCCCTGATCCCTCTGAGAGTGTTACTGGTTAACGACATCCAAAGCTTCTATCATTGCAACATACATGAGCTTGGAACTATTGAGATGAACAAGGCATATGATGAAATATGTACAAATGGGAGTCTGAAGCCCGAGCATAAGCACCTCGAAACCAAGGGTTTGACACACATCATGCACATGGCAAGAGCTAGACAAAATGGATGAGATATGTTCTCAGCTCTGTCCACGACATGCAACTATGGTTGGAACATCCTGTGATGATCACAAAGTAGATAATTCACCATGTCACTGGGTTCCCAATGCTAGATAAGCTGAAAACTACCAAAACCCTAGCCCGAGATGACCTAGCTGAGTTAACTCTTGTCGAGTGGGATGGCAGAGGCAGGCGACTTAACGGAGTAACTGATATGGAATTGAAATTTGGTATTCATGTTATAGCCCACAAGATATACAGTTCGAGCAGACCTAACAGTGTTCTGTGTGAAGCTATTGACGTAGCATACAAAGTGGTGAAGAAAAATCTGGTATTCGATCTAACAGAATTTCAGCTCGTCCAATTGAGAAAGAATATGGAAAGCATCCGAGTATCCAAATCCAATTCATGTAAGTTTGGTTCTCTTCTAATCTGCATACTCTTTTATGTTGAGAATTTCTTCCCCTCCAAAGCAACAGTAGCATGGAAGAAGGATAAACCAATAATCCATCAGATTAATGAGTTCATAGCTGAGCTAGGAGATAACTTTGATAACATTATAGATGGATATTTTGAGAGTTTCAAACAGAAGATGCAGAGTAGGTACAAAATTCCCAAACAACTAGTTGAGAATTACAAAGATGAAATATATTTTCTAGTTGATTGTGATAAGATTTATATACAAGTAGTAAAGCCAAGGGTTGCATGGGTAAAATCACTGCCATATGAAGTCAACAAAGATGATACAAAAGATATCATAGAGGCTCTTGTAAATGAACCTGTCAATCCAAAGGAACTTTAATTTGGAACATATGAGGAAGCAAAGAGCAGGATATCTTTGGAGATTGAGATTCCGAAGATATTGAAAAGAGGAAGGAAGAGGCTTGATACATTCAAGAAGAAGTATGGCAAGACCTCCGACTCTCCTACCATCTCAGAGAGTAAAGAGGATACAATTAAAATAGAGGATGTTGAATCTGAAGAAGAAAAGGAAGAAACTAATATTGAACCTCCACAAAAGAAGAGGAAGGCAACACCCAAACATAAAAAGGCAAGAAGCACTACCCCTGTTGTCACCTTGAGGAGATCAAGGAGAAAACTTATATTGAGTGATGATGAGGATGATGATGAAGAAGATGATATTGTGGTTTTCACTAAACCAACACCCACACTTGATCAGAAGATTAAAGAACTGAAAGAAGGAAGATCTATGAGTTCTTTGAAGTCACTGAATTATGCTTATAGGACCAAGGAAGAAAAGAAGAAGATCGAAGAAGCAGTGGTGGAGAAGATGGGAAAATGGAAATATGACCCCTCTAAGCTAAAGAATTATATGACTGAAGACCTATTCAAGGCAGTCTCCATTCCCTAGAACAATGCAGTCCAAACTGAAATGGATATAAGGGAGCAAACATTGAAGAAAGTTATGCCTACAATGAAGGGAAAAGAAGTAAAAGAAGCCTTGAGAAAATATCAAAATAATCACACCCCCAGATTCAGGGCATTCCAAATATTGAACAAGAACATAGAATATGTAGTCCAATGTGCCACATTAGTGTGGAAACCAATATTTGAGATGAAGGAAGATGGTGAGGTAGAAGTACCAAGTATAGACCCTCCTAAATAGGTAAATAATGATACATTACCCGAGGTACAGACCATTGAGGAGCCAAATGCTGAGTAGATTGCAGTTGAGGTAATGACATCATTACCCCAATCTCCTATCCAGAATATAATACATCTGAGCAAGGACAAGGTTGTAGAATCCACATATGAACATGTAGTAATCGAGCAACATGCTCCAATCACTACTGAGCCATGCACACCCGAGTCATAGAAAGAAAAGGTAGATATTTCTACTGCTAGTATTGGCTCATCAGTTAACATTGATTCAGCAATTGGTACTGTAAAGGTCAATGACATAATTGGAATTAATACTGAATAAAAGGATGAGGAAGGTAAAGGCAAAGAAATTGTTCCTTCATCGAGTCCTAAGACACAAGGAAAAAAAAAAGTAGTAATTACTGATGAGATAGATCTTGATAAACAAATTGTGTTTCCAAATTAGGATCTATCCATCTTATCTATAGAGAAAATGGATATTCTAGGAGAACTATGGAAGAAAATAGCTACACAGTAGAAGCTCCAAAAGGAAAGACAAAGGAATAAAGTACTTGAAGATGTCAAAGGCATATTTGTAGATGCATTGCAGATTGAATTCAGTGAGAGTGACTCAATAATGGACTGACTTGTCGACATTGTCCACAAGTTCACTATAGATATGAATGGTCAAGAGAAGTTACTTGAGAAGGTAGAGAAGAAATTTGAGAACAAGGTTCTAGAAAACATTGCAAAGAAGATTGCAATTGACCAGGTGCAACTTACAAATATCATCAGCACTCTAGAAACCACCGTGAAAATGTGGTAGAACTATTTGTAAAGTTGAGTGACACCTCTAAATTTACTATGGAGATCAAGAACAAGATAGTGAAGATTGATACAGACATGAAGGAAAGTGCAAGGCAGTTAGCACTTGACCTGAGCACTAGTTCTTCTCACTTCATGAAGATCAAGTATCTTACTAATCTATAGGCTGAATTGTTGAGAAAAGAAGCAAGGACCAAAGAATCACTTACAGCAATCCAGAGCCAACTCCTACCACACATGGATGGAATGCAGAAATGCATAACACATGCTAAGACACTCATCCATAACAACAATTTCTCAGTTGTCAAGCTAATGATAGAGTTGTTTGTAGAGCTACAAGTTGAATTGCACATCATGAAGGTGCTACAAGACAATTGGGACAACACTTTGTCTCAGATTTTGAAGGTACATAGTGATTTCCTATCCTACTTTGGAATAACCTTATAAATATCACTTTTGGCATTTTTGTCAAAAACAAGGAGGAAATATCATTGAGGAAACACATGTACAGTGGAAGAATGTAAAAAATATACTTTACAAAAACAATTTTGAAAAACACAAAAACAGAGTCAGTTGGACCCAAGCAGCAGAAGCAGTGTCAAAACCCAAGCAGAAAGTAAGGGGGAGTTTTGACATATTAGACACATAATTCAATGATAAGTGTTTTTTTCACTAATGCCAAAGGGGGAGATTGTAGACCTTATGGCAAGACATATTGTCAATTAGTGTCAAAACACTTAGTCAACTAGTGTCGACCGAGCGAGCAAACATTATACAAAGTCCCAAGTGATCAGCATTTCCCGAGTGATCAGCATCGCCCGAGTGATCAGTATGACCCAAGTGATTTACAGTATCGCCCGAGTGACATTTTATCACCCGATTAGACTTTTGGACCTGAGTGACAGTTTGAAGTTGACCTTGCATATATTGTTAAATATAATTTTGTTTATTGCAAGCTGACTTACAAAGTTATTTGTTGGATAATGATATATATGTAAGATAATTTGTTTTATCCAATGTGTGTGTGAAAAAGAATAAAAAAGAATGTATGCATAAGTCTAAAGACATGTGAATGGTGGTTTGATTAAGAGCAGAAGTATTCAAGACAACAGAGTCTCATCTATCACATTCAGGTGATCAGTTATATTCAGAAGGATCTTATTCAACAATCACAGTTGCACAGAGAAGATCATCAACTGGTTCATTCTCACAGGTGGATCAACAAAATCCTTTAACAGGGTGGACCTAGCTATCCTTTCTTTAAATCTCTTAACATAGTTGCATTACTTATTGTATTGTACAAAATCCTTTAACAAGGTGGACCTAACAGTCCTTTCTATGCTCCTAACAGGGTAGACCATCAAAAGTGGTCATTGTAAGCTCTAATAGGCTAAATTTATACTGCAGTACTAAATATTGTGGGTATCATCCCCACCCCAGTTTTACTTTCTTTTGGAAGGTTTCTGGGTAACCAAATATTGTGTTATGTGTTGTGTATGAATCTTTACTTTCAATTTCTATGCATGCAAACAAATAAGTTAATCTAATTGTGGATTAAAAGGATTAAGTTTTATTGGTTCCTGATTCACCCCGGCCCCCTCTCAGTCACTGGGCACATCATATATTTCCAAAAAATACACACATATATATTGATAGATTATATGGTGTTGTGTAAACTTGGCTCATTTTGCTAGCCTCTTTACTCATTTAGTACCTACATTATCCATTTATACATATACTCTTATACATTCATCTTACCCACCCATTTTTCACAACTATTTATGTATCTACCTCCATTTAGTTGTTTGTCACTTTGAGTTTAAAATTATTTCATCTTGGAATAACTCTGTAGATGTAGGGATGATCTCATGGTTGCAAAATTACATTGCTTTTTAATTTAAATTTCAAACTTCAAATTTGGCCAACTAATGCCCTTTATCCTTCTAGTTTGAGTTGACTAAACACACATTTAGTGCAATTTTCATGTTATGTGCTATATATTTAAATACATTCAATGTATTCACTCTAATAATCTCTCTAATCTCTTGTAAGCATTCAAAAGTACATCATTCAAGAACATTAGAATAATTAATATTGGCACAATTCAACTTGGTACAGTCAAAAGGAGTAAAGAATGTTCTCTTAGGCACTTTCTTCTTATTTTGTATTTTGTTATGTTTCAAGGAGATTATTAAAGTGCATTACTCTTGTGGCTTAGTCATATGACATGCCTACCAAGGTATTAATAGGAACCATAAGTCCCTTTTTTTAGAAAAATATATAGAGTAGAGAGCTATACATTATGAAAATTCAAAGGAAAAAACCGTATAGACTATCAAGACAAATTTCAAGCATAAGTACATAGTCACAATTGTAAATATATTCTAGACTCGTGACCTTGTCTTCTAATTGAACATAAATCTGCTAATTTTTTTCACAATCACATCAATAAATATACATTAATTCAAAATCAAATAGCAAACATATTTTAATTATTTATTCATTTACCATCACTCTTCAATTATTGAGTTGAATACAACTCTCCTTTATATGTAATTATTGACTTAACATTCAATTATTTTAAATAATCAATATTTTACTAAACACCATCTATTTATCTAGAATACTTTTATTAAGTTTTTCAACAACTTATACCCTTTGTTGATTGTCTTAATCGTTAATATTTTAAAACTTAGAGCCCGTTTGGTTGGTGGAATTTGTGCATGCTGGAATTGCCAATTCTGGAATTGAATCCATTCCGGGTTTGTGCTATTCTCAAAATGAATTCTAGAATATGGGCTTGTCCTGTTTGGTTCACTTGGAAGATGACTGAGAAGATGCAAATTCTGTGTTTGGTTCCACACAACTAGAATTGGAATTGAACTTTTGTTTTTGTACACATACACATATATACACACACACATATACACACATACACATATATACACACACATATATGTATACACACACATGTGTATATATACACATGTATACACACACATGTGTATATATACACACATATACACACATCTATGTGTATATATATGCACACACATGTGTATATATACACACATGTGTGTATACATACATGTATGCACACACACACACACACACACACATATATATACATGTATGTATATACACATGTATACACATACATACATGTGTATAT
>MU224538.1:1808145-1849495 GCA_018584345.1 Thuja plicata | reverse complement strand
ACTGATTCACCCCCCCCCCCCCCTCTTAGTTATTTCTAACAATTGGTAGCAGAGCTTGTGTGCTTAGAAAGGGAGATTAACAGCTCAAGTAAAATATCACAAGATGAACAAATGAGATGTGCCCAAGTTGAATAAAGACAACTTTGCATCATGGCAAAGCAGAATAAGACTCCCCCTATCAAGTATTGGTAATGATGTTACTCAACACCTTGATACTAAATATGTGTTGCCTACAGGACCTCATACTCTTGAGCAAATGAGAGAAAAGCATGAGCATAATTGCATGATGATAGAACTTTCCTCATCACTCTCCGATGCTGAGTTTGAAGATGTCAAAACCTGCACCTCTGCAAATAAAATGTGGGATAAGTTGAAGTTGGTACATGGAGGAGATGCTAATGTACTAAGAGCCAAGGCAGAAAGCTTAAGAGGGAGGTTTGATGACCTAAGGATGAAAGAAAGAGAAAATATTACTCAGTATAGCTGTAGAATCAAAGAGGTAGTCAATGTTATCCGAGGAGTTGGAGGTGTACTTGAAGAGGATACAGTGGTAAGTAAAATCTTAAGAACCCTACTGTATGTATATGCTATTAGAGTTTCTGCTATTCAAGAAATGAGAGCAATTGCAAACAATACAGTTACTCTAGATAGTCTGATTGGTAGACTGATTTTATTTGAGATGAATAACTTTGATAATAGTGTCTTACCATCCATAGAATCTGCATTCAAATCTTCTTTGAAAATAAGTAATTCAAGTCATAGACGCACTATTAGGAATGATAGTGACAATGATAATGAGGATCAAGGACTTGATGAGATTGAAGCACTAATGGCAAGAAGATTGCAGAGAGGCAAAGGTAGATACAAAGGTAAATTACCACTTGTGTATTTTAATTGTAAAGAGGTTGGACACTTTGCTACAAGATGTTCTAATAGAAGAAAAGATGATAGAAGTAATGACAAAACATATGAAAAGAAGTTTGACTAAGGTGATAACAAAGATTACCAAAGCAACCGACAAACTGAAAAAAGAGATACCCGACACTACAAGGACAAAGGAAAGAAAGCATGTTACCTAGCTGAGAACAGAGCTGGTGATACTAACATCGAATCTGAAGAAGACATTAAGATGGTATTTGTAGCCAAGAAGGATGACTCAGACAAAGAAGAAGAAAGGTATGTAGAAACTGCACTCATATCTAAGGTTAGTAAGAATGATGTATAGATCATAGATAGTGGCTGCACTCACCACATGACCAGTGATAAGAAAAAGTTTGAAACTTTTGCATACTATAATGGTGGTTCAGTAAGAATGGGTAATGACACACCTTGTCTAGTTGAAGGTAAAGGAACCATAATGATGAATAACCTAATCAAATGTGAAAATGATTACTGGGTAAAAGGAATGAATTATAATTTGTTAAGTGTTTCACAACTAAACAACACAGGTCACCGAGTAACATTTGAGAATAAGAAGGCAAAGATCTTCAATGAATCAGGAAGGTTGATCAGAACTGGTGAGTAGTAAAAAGGTAACCTTTTCTATCTTGATGACATTAACACCAATTTTTTAATGCTTAGAAACCAAGACATATGGTTGTGGCACAAAAGATTGTGTCATGTGAATTTTGACAACATGATAAAGATAAGCAATAAAAGGAATGTTAGAGGCTTACCGAGCATGACAAATCCCGAACATATCATGTGCAAGAACTGTCAAAAAGGTAAGATGACAAAGTCTAGTTTCAAGAGTAAAACCCATACATCTAATGCAATTCTAGAATTATTCCATATTGATCTATGTGGAGCCATGAGGACAAAGAGTTACTATGGAGATGGGTATTTCATTCGCTTTGTTGATGATTATTCTAGAATGATGATAGTTATGTTCTTAAAAGATAAATCAGAAGCATTTAAGATGTTTAAATGGTATAAGGTTATGGTAGAAAAACAAAGTGATAAGAAATTGAAATGCTAAAGGTCAGATAGAAGAGGGGAATTTGTTTCAGATGAATTCACTAATTTATGTAATGAACATGGAATTAAAAGACAGGCTTCTGCACCGAGAACACCACAACAAAATGGAATTGCTGAGAGGAGAAATAGATCAATTATTGACTGTGAAAGAACATTGATGATTGAGAAAAGCATCACTCAAAGTTTCTGGAGGGAAGTTGTTAGTATTGTTGTCTACACATTAAACATTGTACAATTGAAGGACACAAAGAAGATACCCTATGAGCTTTGATATGGTTACACACCCAATGTAAGTTACTTCATAATCTTTGGTAGTCAATGTTACATTTTGAAGGATGATAGAAATGGAAAGCTTGAATCCAAAAGTGATGAAGGTATCTTTCTAGGGTATTCCACCAAAAGCAAGGATTATAAGTGTCTTAACAAGTCATCTAACAATATCACTAAAAGTGCAAATGTAAAGATAGCTGAATTTATAGAAAAGAATGATAAGGAAAGAAGAAGAGAACCAAAGGACCACAACATGTTTTTTTATACTGAAGAACCTGACAGTCTACCCGAGCAATAGTGTATCTCTCCTAAGAAACAGAACATTGAGCTCGAGCATCAGGCTGCAATTAACGAAAATCAGGATAATACTCAAGATGATGTACTGAGTGAAGGAGATCAGAGTGAAGGTCAAGAAGATGATCAAAATGATGGACAAAGAGCTGAACCAAAACTTCCAAGTATGTTAGAAGACATCATCCACATAATCAAATCGTAGGAGACAAGAAGGCTGGAATAAGAACAAAAAGCAAGTCACTAAACACTAGATGTTTACTTTGTAATTTTGAGCCTAAATCTATTAATACTGCACTTGAGAATGAAGAATGGGTCAGTGCTAGGAATGAAGAAATAGAACAGATTGAGAAGACAATACATGGACATCAGTATTGAAACCAGATGACAAGAATGTCATCGGTACCAAATGGATATTCAAAAACAAGCTGAATGAGAATGGAGAAGTCACAAGAAACAAAGCAAGGTTAGTATGCAAGGGGTATGCACAAGAAGAAGGTATTGATTATGGAGAAACCTTTGCACCCATTTCTAGACTAGAAGGAGTAAGAATATTACTTGCTTATGCTACATTGAAAGGATTCAAGGTATACCAGATGGATGTCAAATCTGCATTCCTAAATGGAATACTAGAAGAAGAGGTATACATTGAACAACCAAAAGGGTTTGTTGATCCAGACAAGAGGAACATGGTATGTAGACTACACAAAGCCTTGTATGGATTGAAACAAGCACCTAGAGCCTGGTATGAAAGACTTCACTCCTATCTCATTAGCATTGAATTTGTAAGAACAGGTGAAAATAACAATCTGTACTTAAAAGAAGATACCGATGGTAATGTTATGATTGTTGAAATATTTGTTGATGATATCATTTTTGGGGGAAATGAAATGTTATGCAAATCCTTTGCTAATGAAATGAGAAAAGAACTTGAAATGTCTATGTTTGGGTAGATCAAATTCTTTCTTGGTTTATAGATTCTTCAACAAGATGCAGGCATATATATCACTCAGTCCAAATACATCAAGGAAGTGATGAAGATGTTTAAGATGGAAGATTACAAGCCAGTTGGAACATCTATGGCTACCGGATGTAAGCTGATAAAAGAAGACAAATCAAATGAGGTAAATTAGACCTTGTATAGATCAATGATTGACAAACTAATGTATGTTGTTCATACCAGACCAGATTAGCACATGCGGTTGGAATAGTTGCAAGATTCTCTGCTAATCCCAAAGAATCACATATGACTGTTGTTAAGAGAATTCTGAGATATCTGAAGAACACAAAGGACTATGGCTTATGGTATAAAAGAGAAGGAATATTTAAGCTACAAGTCTATACAAATGTTGATTGGGCTGGAAACATTGATGACCAAAAGAGCACAACTGGAGGAGCATTCTTCATGGGTGACAGACTTGTCACATGGACCAACAAGAAGTAAGGATGCATCTCTCAGTATACTGCAGAAGCAAAATATGTGGTTGCTACTGCAAATTTCTCCAATATTGCATGGATCAAATAGTTGCTAGAAGGTATGAATATGAAGATCCTTCAACCAGTGATTATATATTGTGATAATACCAATGCAATTAACATTTCTAAGAATCCAGTCATCCATGCTAAGACTAAGCATATTGCTATCAAGTAGCACTATATGAGAGAACAAGTGCAAGAAAAAGAGGTGATACTGGAATATGTTCAATCAAAGGAACAATTAGTTGATATGTTCACCAAGCCATTACCGAAAGATACATTTGAGTACTTGAGACAGAGACTAGGGGTACAACCCTTGTCTATCGGTCAGTAAGATGACTAGGAGGCTGCATCAACCTACACACAATCATAAGATCATTCATGTTGATGCAAGCACCGAGATGAACAACAACAAATATATCTATACACAACAAGGTACAAATCTACACCAAACACTAGAGACAATGTATTGTTGATGGATAGGGAAATTCAAGGAGTATATTATAAAAAGGGGAATGGAAGATGATATAGAAGAATTGTTTGGCATTGTCGTCAAAGGGGGAGAGATTCTCACTATCATAAGGGAGAGAGATTCATTATCATAAGGGAGATATTATCTCATTGATTAAAAGATATTATATCATTATATATGAAGAGAAGTTCCTAAGAAATCAAAAGGAAAAGTTAATCTTTATCCGTATGGAGAGATTACATATGAAATATCCATCTAAGGGAGAGAGTACATACAAAGGGAGATATTGTTGCCAAAGGAAAAAGAGATTATCAAGAAGAGGAACAATCAAGGTAGAGCACATATCAGAATAGAGACAGAAGCTGCTACATCTATCTAGTGAAGGGATTGAAGATTGAAGAAACCCACTGTGCAAGAAACAAATCTAAGCTATATGAGCTTACCGAGAGCTAGACATTTGTAATAGTTGCAATAGGAGAGATTGATGAAACTTTTATATTTCATATTATATTAGTAATAATATAGTGTGATAATGTAGTATGTTTCCATCAATGCCAAAGGGAGAGATTGATGACAAGTAACTGATTGAATGTTTGAAGATGTTAAGTTGATTACCGAAATGAAGAAAGAGAATACAAGACATTAAAATAGTTAATGGATTGTATTGTCATTGATGTCAATTTGATATAATATAATCAGTTATAATCAAAGTGTTAAAGACCTTAGAGAATTAGAGAGAGAAAGATTATGCTTTCAGTAATGCATAAAAGGCAAGCATTCACTAAGTGACTTCAAACACCAATGACTAGTGGAACCCAACGGACATAGATAACTGAAATTTAAGTCATAGTGATGTCCAAGCAAAGAAACCAACGATCATTACCAATGAGAAGAATAACAAGCATTAACGACGTACAAAATTATAGTGTTAACCAACGAGCAGAACTTTGTAGTGAAGCCCGAAGGATAGACAACCCCGACGGAGAAGCCCAAGGAGAAATGAAGTGTTGACCGAAGCTATCAAAGAGTTAAAACACCGAAGTTGACTGAAGTTCAGAAATGACAAAATACTTAGCTGGAAGAGCTAAAAATAGACTTAACTAGTTGTTATCATTGTTTTCATCAACAAGATAAATCCAGAGATAAGTAAAATATTTAAAGTCGCTTTATCCAGTTGGTAAGAAGATTTATATGAGATAAAATAAGAGTTATTCTTTAAATCAAGATTGGATAAGATTGCGGATCACACCAAGAACAAAGAAAATCAAGAAGAGAGAAACGGTGATATCATGTCTATAAAGAGACAACTTAATTCATTATGAATTAAAAAAAAAGGGGAGTGGATGAAAATGAGGATGCTAAAGAGAAACTGATGAAGAACAACTTCATACATTCCTAATCAATCAAGCTGAGGAAAGAGCTAAATATTTCTGTGAACACCGTGCAACAAAGCACAACATCATCGAGAAGAAACAAAAGTGGAGCAAAGGTATTGAAAAGATATATTGATCAAAATAGTTTAATGAGCTTACAATAGATCTGAAAATCTACAAGTATAAGTTGTATATGTGAACAGATCATTTACTATTTTAGTTTAACCGTTGATTCATAAAGTCTCTTAACCGAGCGGGATTTAAAGATCCTTTCTATATTGAGATACATCCCAAGGAGTATCAAAAAGTTTTATCATGAAGATAGCATGAGATGCCAGATACCATTTGACAAACTACAGTGGGTTTGGTCATAGAAGGTAGCATAGAGATGCCCGATATCAAGTGACAAACTAATCTTTTAAATCATCTAACAAGGTCACACCTAACAATGTGTTTGTAACCTTTAACAGGGTTGGATCTTCACCAAGATCACTTCAGAAGAGTGAAAATTTTGGGTTACCGGTCCCAAGTGGTTTTTCCCTTAACAAGGTTTCCACGTGTCAATGTGTTTATGACTCATTACTTTAGTGTTTTGAATTACACATAACTAATCTGGATTGATCGGTATACACTAAGCTATTTACTATTTTTTTGGTAAATGAAAGACTATTATTCAGTAAACATTAAGAATGAGGTTTAACAGAGCACTTCGAGCAGTAGTTATTTGATAAGTATATTTGAAGGCATACATCTCGTAGGACTAAAGATAACTAGAGGCTTAATATTGTGGTACTAAGTTTTTTGGTTGATTAATTGGAATATTTTTGAGGCCACTGATTCACCCCCCCCTCAGTTTTTTCTAACAATGACATCCTTTGAGAAGTTTGGCTAGACTCCCCCTATGGAATGTATGCCTTAATGTAGGCATATCAACATCCTCTTCTTTTATGTATGTTCTCCTTCTGGGTTGTATTGCCTTCGCCAACCAGGTAGGCTTAGTAGAGGTTGTTAAACGCTCATATGGGGCTATGTTTAAGATGGATGTTCCCCTTAAATCCATTTCATCCTCCTCTTCATGTTCATATTCAACTCTTTCCAGAGCCTCCCTTATCTCTGAATTCTCTGGGGCCTTCTCTCCTTCTTCACATTTAACGCATTTTTGTTCATGCTCTAAAGTTCTATCTTTTCTTGGAGGTGATGAAAGGACCTGTTTATGTTCTAAATGTTCCTGTGTTCCCACTTTGTCACCTATATCCTCAAGATTTTTCTCTTTCTCGATCTCAGAAAATGAATTAGCTATCACTTCCACCCATAATCCCATTGTTGGTTTCTGTCTCTTCTTTGAGGGCACCCATTCTACTGATACTAGTGAATTTGATGGAGGTGGAGGAGTTAAAATGTGTTGTTCTTTAGTAACCAGTACTGAGTCATCACCATTGGGTTCCTTAGTTGTTGTATTTGTATCAACCTCTCCCTCCTCGAGCTCTGTTTTCTATTTTTCTTTTCTATCTCCTTGATCCTCCTCGTATCCTTTTCCATCTTAATTTCTTCATCAAAGGATGGGTGAACAAGAATTTGTGTCTCTTTTTGTTCATTGAAGGCTTGGTCTCCATATATCTACCCCTCCTAACTTTTATTCATTTGTGTTAGAGGGGGAGTAGCCTTGGTATGTTTTTGCTTTTGGAAGGGTGCTTGTACAAGTGTTTTCATAGAGGCAAAGTTTGGATTCATGAATTTACTGGGGGGATAAAAGAATCTGGCAATAACCTCAAAGTTTGATAACTCAAATTTGTTTGATCCCAAGTTACCCTCGGTCATCTCAGCCTCGATGCTTGTTCCTAAATCAGTTACCTCATTTTGTACTTGGGGTTGAGAAACCCCTAACTGCTCTTCTCTTTTGGCAGTTGCAATAGTTTGTCGATTTCTCCTCATCAAGGGTACATCTTCTTCTACCTCTTCCTCTTCAGGTAATTTCTCTAATTGAGGTGATACCGAAGCCCTCTTTCTCTTGTAAACCTTTCCCTTTACTAGGGGCTCTGCATCATCCTTCCTTTGGCCCGATGTAGAAGGTGTCTCAGGTGTCTGTGACAGAGCCTTAGTTTGTTCTATAAGAGATGTATTATTATCTTTTCTTCTCCCCCTTTTCATCCTCCTCTCTACAGGACCATAATTAGTGACCCTTGCATTCCTATAAACTATTTATGGCCTTATGGGAGAAGTTTCTTTGAATTTTAGGATGTTTACTTTCTTGCCCTTGCATTTCTCTAACTTAGAAGGTGGATTTAGTTGAGGCTTCATGGGGAATATATCCAACTTGAAAGGTTTCTTTATCAAACTTTTTGTTAGCTCAATCACATGCCGAGCCTTGAATTCAGTAGTATCATTCTTGTCTCTCCTAATTTTTGCATTTAGAATGGGTTGGGTATACACCTTATCTTTATTATACAATGAGTCCAACACATCCTCAGAATATTTATCCTACACTTTGGGTGGGATTTGCACCTCTAATTTATCCTCAGCTAATTCAAGAGACATTCTATAGTAATCCTAGATCCTGACCTCGTAATCATCAATGTAGTTTATCCAGTGATCTTCTATGTGAGATTCATGTTTGTAATTCCTCCCTACAATGATGCTAAATGTCTCGATGGGATCAAACCTGGGCCTTATTAATTTGAACTCCTATAAAGGGAATTCATCCCATTCCATCCAAATTGACTTGTAGATCTTTATGTCTTGTAAAGAGTGGGCTACTATAGAGATAGAGAAGTCCCAACAATCTTTCTTATTCAACCTTATGACTTCATAAGCATCTGAGAGTTACATGTCTATCTCCAGTAACACAATTCTGTTTGATGGATAGTGTGGCAATTCTTGGGATTAACGACATTCCTGACCACATAGATGTAAGTAAATATTTTTAATTTAATATAATAAGCCTACAGAGCTTTAACCTTGGTTGTAAATTCTTCTTAAAGCCTATTGGCATAATCTCCTTCAATAGACCTGATGATTAAAAAGACGAAAGTGTCGTTTACAATCCTATACTCTGGACTGTCATCTTTCAACTTCTCCTTCCTCACTAGTTAAGGGTATACAGTATACAACCATGCATTCTAGTCATTGAATGACCCTCTCCTAGTGATCCGTAGATAGTTATCTCTAACAACAAGGAGATATACCATATAAGATGTCATGTAGAACCTGGGGTTGTGCTTTACTTGTCTCAGTTGTAAATCCAAGTTATCACTTAATATCGTCCCCCAATCAATTCTGAACCTTCTTCCTTTGATCTTGTCTATGATGTGGATAATCCATGGTTCCAACTGTTCTTGGGGGAGGCTATACACCTAGCTTAAAATTGTTACTGCAATCTTCATATCATCATTCAAGTAACCCCTTCTCATATCAATCATTTCCAGCTTATTCTTTGGAAGCTATTGGATGAGATATTCCTTATTGATGATTTCGTAGGCATCCAAAGTGTTATTCTCAAACCACCTCATTATTCTCTCTTTGGTGATCACATAAAAGTGATAAAATCCCTTATGTATATGGAAAACATCTTCAATGATGTCGGGTCTCAGATCTAGTACAACATCTTGTGCTTTATTTTTCACCTTCTTTTCATCTGAGATGTAGTGATGAGTTAGGGCCATGATTAAGTCTAATGAGAGAATGGAAACTGGGTGCACAACTACATTCACTAAACCCACCAAGATCATTCCAGTGTAGTTTGATGACCTTGTTGGATTTGCACAGTGCCTCAGGAACAAAGCCCAATCTAGGTGCCCAATGTCAGTATCCATGATTTGTGCATGTAGGCTCCCCACCTTTGTAGGAGTATTCTATCCTTTTAAGCATTACTTCATTGGCAGAGCTACTATCTTTTCTAGCATTATGCATGAAAATAGTGTTGTCAGCTACCCATTATTGAAAGCATAAAATAATTGTATTATCTAAAGCTAATTAAAGGAAAAAAATAAAAAACTAGAAAGAAGCACTAAAATAACCATCAAGATGATCAAAACCCAACTCCCTGGATTATTTGTAGTTTTGGACCATCACAGTTTGATAACCTTCTCGAACTGTGAAAGTCTAATACTATGAAGTTTTGGTGAACGAGCCTGTTCGGCGATCTTCAGAGTATCAGAGGCATGAAGGTACTTCGGTGTGCAAAAGGCCAAAACTCTGAAGGGTTGCGGAGGAGGTGATTTCAATTTTGTAATTCTTCATAGTTTTGGAGTGTCAGATATCATGATGGTGTCGGTGTGCAAAACACTGAAATGCCAAAGAGTTATGACTTAGGATTTGGCAAACGCCGAGCTAGGGTGGCCACTTTAGAGTTTTGGAGGCTGAAACTTTGTTCGAAGGATGAATAGACTCAAAAAACCCTAGGGACAAACCCTAACTAAACTGACCTAAAAGTGCTAAATGATGCAACAAAACCCTAATAAAAGACCAAAAAGATGAGGCAAAATAAGGACGACAATGATAAATAGAGGAAAAAAGAGAAAGAAACAAAACACAAACCCTACCTCGAAGGCTGTGAAGAAAAAGACAAACTACGACGCTCAAGCTCAAAATGACTAATCTGAGTGCCAAGAAGACTTAAAATAGGGAAGAAAAGGGTGAATGGATGAATCGCTAGAGGTCTTAGTCATTGTGCAATTGGAGCTCAAAAAAATGTAGAATGAGCAAAATAACCACTTTTATAGGTCGAGACTACACGCTGATGTCATTGAGAACATCAAAGTGTCAAACTATGAAAGTTTGACACTCTAATTCCTCGAGTTCCAAGCTCATCCTTTTAGACTTTCAGTGTTTCAGAGGTATGGGGACCTCTGAAACACTGAAGGGATGAAAGGGAAAAAATACTAACACTTCAGCCTTTCGGTGTTTCGGAGGTCTGAGGACCTTCGAAACGTCGAAAGGGCAAAAAGACACTAAGTCTTAAGGACTTAGTAAAAAAAAACAAAAGGGGAACAAAAGATAAAAGCCAAAAGGGATAGGAGGTAAAAAGACTAATAGGGAAACCAAGATGATACCCAACTACTGGGAGCCTCCCTAAGGGCCCTCAATCTGACTCACTGGATACCTGATCCTGCTTCACCTCAGAGACTTTAAACCACTGAAAAATGATAAAGACCCAAAAAGGGGGTCCCCATTAAACCAAGGGGCTTAAATGGGGTGTGTGTTATGGAACCACAACCAAAGTTTAGGTAATGTGCATTTAGATTCATGGTTTTTTTCAAACCTTTTATCTAGGGTCATTCTTATGGTATATGGTTCTAATAGGGTATTTACATGAAATTCCCTATAAATATACTAATATTTGACATCCTTTTGTTGAAGATAATTATTAAATTATGTATTTCCATTGATGTATACACAAATGTAGTGATGTTACACAAATTTCTATAACTAAACTGAGCACAGTCAGTGTATGCCAAGCTCTCTCGGGCATTGAGAAAGGCCAAGTGATTTTCAGTTCTAACCGATTTCACTCGGGAAATACAGTAAGGTCAGGCATTGAAGGATTACAATGTTAACCAAGTTATGTATTTAGTGACAACCAACTAACAACAATTTACACTTTATGTTTAATTGGTTATATGTAGCCGATAGACTTAAGTTTTACTATTTATTTGGAAGGTTTTTCAAGCCGACTTGACAAGGCATATCATATGGTTCAAACAACTGTTGTCAGGTATGAAGGAGGAAATCAAAGAACCAATCATTATCTACTATGACAACACTAGTGCTATTAACATTTCAAAGAACCCTGTGATGTATACTAAGACTAAGCATACTACAATATAGTATCATTTCTTGAGGGAATTAGTTCAGGACAAGGAAGTAAGGTTGGAATATGTGAATATTAAAGCACAAATTGCAGACATATTCACAAAACCTTTACCTAAGGATGCATTCTTGTATCTTAGAGGAAAGCTAGGGGTGATTCTCCTCACCGAGGCTCACTAATGGACAAATTAGTGATGCATCAACTGAGCTACAATAAAGATCCAACAAGTTGATGCAGATTGTTAGAGCTTATTGCATATGAATCAGTACATCAGGTACACTACAATTTCATTGGATAGAGTCTTTGGAATTTGGATGTCAAAGAGGGAGAGATTATTGATGTCATGCCAAAGAAATTATTAAGGGAAAGATTGTTGATGACAGAAGGAGAAATTTTATCAGAAACAAAGATTGATGTAAGAGGGAGAAATCTGTATTTCAGTGATTGTGAAGACAGAGGGAGTTTTCTAGATGGGAATCAGAATGAAGCTAAGGATATTAATAAAATTTTATTCTTGTTTCTGTTGCTCTAAAAATTCTTTGTATTATGACATGTTGTGCTGCCATCAATGCCAAAGAGGGAGATTGTTGAAGACAATTATTCAATTGTGTATTGTCATTGATGTATACACAAATGTAGTGATGTTACACAAATGTCTATACCTAAACCGAGAACAGTCAGTGTATGCCAAGAGCTCTTGGGAATTGAAGGATTACAGTGTTAACCGAGTCATGCATTTAGTGACAGCCGACTAACATCAGTTTACACTTTATGTTTAATTGGTTATATGCATCCGACAAACTTAAGTTTTACTATTTATTTGGAAGGTTTTTCAAGCCGACTTGATAAGGCCTATCATATATATATAAGGTCACATTTGGATTGAATATTGAGAAGCATAAATATATGGCAGAGTTTTGATATGAAGAGTGAAGGCGAAGTAAGATGGGATTCTGGTTAAGGACAAAATATCCAGACCGATCTGCAATAGAATATTTAATTACTGAGGATCCAGTTTAAAACTAGAGCAAAGATTTGAATTAGCAAAGATAGTTGCTTCTTCAATTAGGTCAATCCATTGTTACTCTCTAACAATTGTAGCAGTGATCCAGATCTCTTTACAGAGTAGACTTAACAGTCTTTCATAAATCCTCTCACAGGGTGGCATTTCTACATTGAAGTGTTTGAAGGCCTCTAACAAGGCCACTCCTAACAGGGTGATTAAATCCTCTAACAGGGTCACACCTAATAGTGTATTTTGTAACCTTTAACAAGGTTGGCTTCTAATAGGGCCCACTTCAGAAGAGTGAAAAGTAGTAACTAGTTACAATTGGTGGTTTTCCCAAATTGGGTTTCCACGTTAAATCTTGGTGTCATCTATGTACATGTTATTTGTTTTATGCTTTATGTTTCTACACTTAATCACTAAAGGATAATCATAGTTAATATCTTAAGATTGCTTTGTTAATCGAGTAATAAAAAAATATCTTTGTTAACCGAGCAACAATGATAAGTTTGATTAAGACATATAAGGGACTTGGATTTGTTTTTGTGGTAACTGATTCACCCCTCCCCTCTCAGTTACTCAACCCATTTCCAACACCTTTAAGGTTGTAATTCTTTTTGACATATGGAAGTGTTGGCATTTTATGCCACCCTTAGCCTATCTCAGATATTTGATCCGAGATAACTTCAATAGGATATAAAACCCCTTTGCATAATAGCCCTATAACCCTTTAGCCTTCATGCCTTAGTTTTCCATTTTTCCATTGTCTAAGTTGTAGTTCAAAATTATTTGTCAGAGTCCGATATTCGTTCTAGAACTAGGATTGGGATCCGATGTCTAGGGAGGAACTTAGACTTGAGTTAAATCAGTAAAGTAAAAGGAGGCCTTAGTTCAAACATAAAGTTTTTTGGGCCTAATGGCCAGTTCTAGAAATGGCATTAGGGCCTGACATAAAAAGTGGAACTTAGATAAAAGTTCAAAGCATATTAAAAGAAGGCGTTAATTCAGAAGAGAAGTTGTGGGCCCGATAGGCAATTCCAAAACTCCTATTAGATTCCAACATAAGAAATGAAACTTAAAATAAGTTCAAGCAAAAGGCTAAGGCATAGGAAGTTTAAGTTCAAAAAATTGAAATTTGAGCCCAACGTTTAGTTTTAGAAAAGGTGTTAGGATTCAAAGTTAAAAAATGGAACTTCAAAGAAAAAGGTTAAGTAAAGAAAGACAGAGTTCAAAATACTTTGTTAGGGCCTGATAAGCATTTTGGAAATATATTACGGGTCTGACAAGTGGTTCTAGAACCCTTGTCAAAACTTGACGCCCACATTAGAACTCTTCTAAAAGAAAAGCTAAGGAAAATGGACTTTTTCAAAGATGCCATCGAGAATAAAGAAGAAGTTAAGGAACTTCCAAATCAAAGCCAGAACCCGACAACAGTTCTGGAACTCCTGTCAGAATCTAAAGCTTCAGATAGAACTATGACAGACTTCCACTAGGCAGAGGTTGTTTTAATTCCCAACTGCTCCAACTACTTTTGGCCGGAATTATTCAATGTCCAATTTCTCTTTTGCAACCTGTCAACTTCGTGGACAACACAATTATTGGTCTCAGGCCCTGCACACACCCATTTATGATCTATATTAGACATCCTTTTTTTGTCAAAGAGAACAATCATGTCATACTTGTTGCAATGGTCCTTCCTTCATCGATTTAGGAATTCATTTATTTTGGCCATTTTTTTGGTCACCTCCAAATATCAGATACACATCATGATTAGATCTATGATCTGATTTGTTCTATTTGAACTATCCTACAACCAAACCCTACTTGGATTAGGATTTGAGATAAAATTGCTTAGTTTGAGTTATGCCTAATCTATAAAGGCAAGTTTGTAATATATTTTGAGGTACTCTTTTGTTCTCTTGCAATGACTTATGTCATGCAATTGTAATTTTCCTTTCCCTTGTGTTAATAGAAAATCTTCATTTTACCCTTTTACACAGTTTGACGTTTGATGTCTTATGCAAAATTATTTTGCCTTTGTTTCTAAATGTATCCTTTTATATTTCAAGTTTGTAGTGTCAATCTTGTTATGAATGTTGTATTGTGAATATCTTTTTCCTTTTAGCATCTCATAAATTTTGGCCTACATGAGTTTTAGGGATTGATTAGAAGAGAGATTTATGTATGTTTTGGGGGTCTTTGTTGAGTTTTTGTGCAATCATAGACTGAGAGAAACACGTGCTAATTTGGTGTATCACCCCTCTTTACATTTCTGCAATCCTTCTTCCCCTTTCCCTGAAAGTTGTTAGATTAGTGGTAGAGGTATGTTTTTTTCTATAGTGTTGGGTTGGTTCAACACTGCACCCTAATTAGAAAGGAAGCAAAACTTCTCTAGAGATTCACCTCACTTATCAAGTCCCATACTTGGACGGTGTTTCTATGTTTCACAAGGTTGCTTGAGGGTCAAACACCACTCGAGGGTGTAAGCTTTTGTGACAACAAGAAGGATAGGAATGATTTGATTTTAGTTTCTCACTTTAAAGTAAGTTAATAATTTGTCTCGATATACTTATATATATGTAGGTGCAAGATACCAAGGCTACACTTAAGGTGGAACATCTTCAAGTTCTTCTCAATCATTGAGGTAATGTCTTGTGCAATGTTACTAGAGTCCCTTTAACTCTTGTCTCTTGTCAAGATTGTTCTTAACCTTGTAATCATCATTGGTGATACAATCATACTACTCATGTAGACCATGATGCACATTCTCATACTCCATAATGTCTTGCTTGAAGACCCATGGACTAAATTCATTGAAGATTGTCTCAACCCCCACCAACACTTTGCGTTTCACTAAGCTCATAGCCACATGTTTGGAGGTTGGTCTCATACTAAAAAATTCTCTCATCTTGTTGGACTGCAATCCCATAATGTATATGGGGTATATCAATGATTAGGAATTGCTCCTCCTTTGTCTAGGGAATTAGCTATTGCCATGTATATGCCTATATTTGTATGATTTGTTTTAGTTTTTTCCTAGTTTAAACTCTAGGAATGTGACTATTTTTCACTTACCTTTTTGGTGAACATATGTACTTCTATTCTATAAATAATAACACACACACACACACACACACACACACACACACACACACACACACACACACACACACACACACACACACACACACACACACACACACACATACACACACACACACACACACACACACACACAGAGAGAGAAAAATATATTTAAATTACAATTAAGACCTATTAAATATATTAGAATAGATAACTCACAACACGACACTTAAAAATAAATATATTCTCTTTTTTAATCTAGATAAATAACATTTTTTTCATTCTTTCTATGCTCTAGTCTCCCAAAATATAATTTCTATTATATACTAGCATTTTATTTCTTTAACATCTTGTTTCATATATTTTCTATCATCTCCTCTTATTTCTTTGTACATATACAATTTTATAGGTCATTGACTGAAGGGACTGAATATTTGGGATGATAGGTAAAGTAATTATATCTGGACGACGATACTTCAACATGTCAGCATGCATAGATCACCATACATTAATAAGCAAAACTAGTGAAAATTACCTACAAAATGATAATTTAGGATGGTTTGGTTTTGAGTCAATGGCATATTCCTCTACTTAAAAGCTACAAAGAAAATATGAATCAAATTATACAAGAAGCATTTCATGAGCAAAGAAAAATATTCATGCCTTCAGAGAAATATCTAACCCAAGAGAAATCTTGTCCATTTGATGTTTGTAACCAAGGAAATTTGAAATTCAAACCAAGTGTCATCACAAACAAGTTTCAAGGTGAGATCTAATTGCTCTTCCACTGTCTGCACCGTGGAATCATTGAAATTATTTGCCAGACGATGCAAAAAAGTAGTCCAAATAATCCCCTTCCCCTCTTTATTAGATGATAGAATGTAGTGATGCCTTGACAATTTACTCAAACATGCAAGGAATTTCAAAAACTTGCATGATCATGGACATCGGTTATGCTTATGCATATTTTAGCTTGTTTGAAGGATAATTTAGTAGAGAGTTTCTACCAATTTTGGTGAAAGACTAAGCTATTTCTGTCAGCTATTTTGCTCCTCTAGCTTGTGTAATATTTTGACACGATGTAGAAGTTCTTCTATAATATATAATGTGCTATCTGAGACCTTGTAGAATGTGTGTTCTCTCGTTTCGTAACTTGTGTTTTTTTTTTACAATTAGTTACTACCAAGTTCAAGCTAATCAAATTATAAAAAAATATTTTTTTATAAATTGCACTTTTTACAAAAGTTCATTAATGGTTGCCCTCTCCGCTATAATAGAAACTACTACTAATTTTTACAATTATAATTTTTATTTAATTCTCTCTCTTTTTTAAAGGGAATAAAACTCTCCCAACAAATTTAGAACAAATTAAGGTACAAAGAAGAAATATTACACATTTCCTTTGGGGAAATCTTGAAATGTTGACCTTTTCCATTCTCATATTAATTTTAAAGGGAGTAAAGGTCTCCCAATATATTTAGAACAAATTAAAGTACAAAGAAAAAATATTACACATTTCCTTTGGGGAAATCTTGAAATGTTGACCTTTTCCATTCTCATATTAATCCCGTTTGTTTTCGCCCTTCAAAATACATATGTATCTTCAACCTCAGACCCTCAATTATGCCATGAAAACCAACCCCATAATTCTGTAAAAGAATTTGCAGGTTTAAGCACAGCCGAGATCATGGGGTCCAACTGGGCACAGAAAACAATTTCCCTTCCTCCCAAGAAAAGAGGCTGCCATCTCGTAACCTCTCAAGTGAGTCTCTTCTCCTTCACTGTCTATTTTTCCTTTCTCGGAGTCATGGGGTTTTAATAAAATTGCGATGGACAATTGCATACTTTGAAAGCCAGAAACAAATAAATAAATACTGTATACATAATATTAACTACGTGTAAATTTTATAAAATGAAATACTCAATTGGTAATTTATCTGGTCAAAGAAAGTAATTAAAGAAAGAAATTGATATTCCTGACAAAATCCTAAACTGGATTTGCATTTGTTCGACTTGACAGTTTATCAATCATATTGTGATATGAATACCCAATAATATAAAAATTACAAGTAAAGAGCTCCAGGCTATTACAGCAGTTTTGCGGTGACATATGGCAATTTGAGAACATTAATTTTCAGGGTAATCGAATGCAGTTAATCAACAACCATTTTGCTTAATTTTAAGGCCACGAGCAACTCATTTTTCACGAGGGGCTGCATTATGTGGAGTACACTCATTAAAGATAGCTGACATGATTGACTTTACATTAAACATGCAGTTGATTTAATCAGGGATTGGTTTAGGTAAACTGCTACTCATGAAAGATGGCTCGCGCAATTGGCTGACCTTAAACATGTAATTGGTTCTCCCAAAATATGATATCAGGTTAAGGTTAAAGGAATATATGACTGTATTCTGCTTTTCAACATTATGATAAATTAATTTGTGCATTTTATTGTCATCCACGATGCAAGCAATGATAATGATCATAAACACCAGCCGAATCCACAACAAGGAGGCAAATAAGAGCCATGTATATTCCAAAGCAAGTCGAGATCCAAGTTCCGACTGCAGTGATTCGACACGGGCTTCACTGTCTATATACTGTCTTAGGCACGGATTAGTTTTTAAACGAAATCTCAGTCAGTTGCGCTCTTCTAAATTTCGTTGCCATGCCTTTCATATTAGTCCATAGGTATGCTTGATACATTTTCTTGATTATATTTATATTTGCATTATTTTTCCCTCATTACAATAAAAAGTAGAGCTAACTGTTATATAACTTATATCATTAGCTATGAATCTGAATCATCATATATGTATTTATTGCTTTAACACTGCTTATATCATTAGCTATGAATCTGAATCATCATATATGTATTTATTGCTTTAACACTGCTTTCTATGATTACTTTTATTCCGGCTATACAGCTATCATGATATATTTATTAATGCTGTTATGCTGCTAATGTCTTAATTTTGATGTCATATTGTTGAATGTTATTTAATCTTATAAATATTTGACTCTCTCTCTCTGTGTGTGTACATAATACATATATTGCCATCCTCTACCATCCCTCAAAATTGGCCTCAAGATGCCGTGCCCAAACTGCGTCCCCAGCCATCCCACCGTCCCCATCCCCATCCCCATCCCCAAAACGCCGTGCAACATAATATTTAGAATTTTAGCCATTTCAAAGTTATACAGTCAGCCTTGTTACTGCACCGGATAGCGATTCACATCCATTTCATTCCATATGGTGGTGTGCACATCTTTAATTATCCTCATTACATGCACATACCAAATATACAAACTATACTGGCACTCTAGCAGTGAAATCAAATCACTTCCAGGAAAAAATTACCTGGACACAACTCTTGGAAAATCAAATTAAAATGAGCAAAAGACCTCAAACTGATTAATTTCATCATTTGGCTTTGGGTTAGGTCTCAATGCTTCTTGAGTTAGAGACCTGAAGAAATCATAGGGATAGAGCGCAATATGGCCTGACTGCCATGGCAACATGGAAGGACAAAGGGACTGTTATAACTGTTAAAACATGATAATATGATTTAGTTTTGAACAGAATGTGCTACATTAGTGCTCCTTAATTTGCTATTTTATGAACAAGCACGATTCACCAAACATATATTTTCCAAAATTACAATACTTTTATCATCCAACATTTTTAACTTTCTGTGTGAAGAAAGACAACAGAAAATTATATCAAAGTAGAATCTGAGAGCTCTGAACCTTCTGAGTGTAGAAAAAACAGATACAGAATGGCATTGAAATGAAATACAAAAAAAAAGTACCATACAAAAGACACAAATATTTAACAGGGCTGTAGAAAACTCCAGAAGAAAACTCTTGAACTACTTTTAGCCATCTGGAACACTACGAGAAAATTTACTTGCTTTAAATAATTATAACGTGCTTCCTCATTTACAAAAATGCTACAGAAGTCTCCTTTGTTTCTAACTTCTCTTAAAATTGACCCCTGGACAACGATTTAAGATCAGGGGCACATGGGGAAATGTCCCTGCCCCTTTCCCATGTCTCCTCATCCCTCTTGCATTTTTGGAACACAGGAACATCCAAAAAAGTCCCCTGGATGCCCCTTATTCTCCTCAAAACGAGTTCACATCACCATCACCTTTTTTCACAATTTGAAAAAGATCAATTGCAAACACAAAAAAAGAAAAACCAGAAAAAGTGGGTGTGTCTTCCATAGGTTTGAAGCATACCATTGAAATTTTGTGACCAATCTAACCTTTCTTCTCAAAGATGATATCTTTATACGAGAGATTCTAGAAAATGATGAAACAGTCTCTAGGCATTATTATTACTTCTGTCTTTTCTTTCAGTGTCCTGCAATCTATCCAGTTCTAGTTTTATCATTTGATAGGTAGTAGGTGGGCTGAATTCCATGAATCTGTGTAATTGAGATAAGATTTGATTCAACAGTAACACACCTATTCAGCTCCTTTGATTGCTGGAAAGTATATCTCTACTTAAGTCTTAGTGTTTCTTTACCTCACAAAGGTTCTAGGGTCAATGGTCATTGATGAACATAGAGGACTGAGAGGGTTAAATCAAAGGGTTGATTTTTTGTGAACAAGAAGACGTCCCTCCCCAAAGTCATTATGTTTGCCCTGAAGATATGCGAAACAGTGAAAGGAATTGCCATGGAAAGGCTAATGATTGATTCAAGGGTCTAGAGTAAATATGGGCATGTGAAGGCCAAAGATCCATTAAAAGAAAGGGAAAGAATACAGTTATTGTTATAGTAAGCATACTTTCAGGGGAAGGCTTCCTTGCCTTTAAGTACGGAAAGAGTTATTGTAGTAAATTTTGTCATCTGGTTGGATGAGCTCTTATTACATTGAAAATTGCTTGCTATCTATAATTAGGAGTGGCTGACTTGAAGGATTTGGCTGTTGCATTTATTTGGGGTCTCAGGGCAGATTTTAATTGTTTTTATGGTGGAAAGTTTAAATGATATGATTTTTTTTCTTTCCAAAACTTTTAGTTTGGATTTTCGTTCAAATTTCGTCAGGCAGAATTGCAATTTATCTGTTTGATTGTTTCCCAGAAAGTTTCTATGGTTGTGTATGGACATAGGGAAGTGTCACAGTCACAATCTCTCCTTGAGAGGTGGGGGATTGGAGGAGTACGAATCCCAGCTTTTACCTCTAGGTTGGCTGGATCATAGCCTTTAGACTGCTTGTGTCTCTATAAAGACAAAGAGGCAAACAAGACAAAAGGCTAAACCTATGTTTCTTTGAGTTTCCATCATGACAATTTTTCCTATATTTTGGGAATGGCAGCTAGACAGGGCAAGGGACAGAAATTTGGATATATATCTAACTATTAGTACAAGAAAAAAATAAAAAACATATTTGTAGCTTTTCATTAGCATAAAAACATCATGTTTCTTGATAAGGCAAATGCGTGTTTTTAAATTTTGTTCAATCATAGGCTTTAGACTGCTTGTGACTCCATAAAGACAAATAGGCAAACAAGCAAAAAGGCTAAACCTATGTTTCTCTAAGTTTCTATCATGACAAGTTTTCCCATGTTTTAGGAATGGCAGGTAGATAGGGCAGGGGACAGCAAATTGGATATATATATTTAACTATTAGTACAAGAAAAAAAATAAAAAACGTATTTAAGCAAAAGCTATTTGTCACGATGTAAAAGTTATACACGCAATCAAATCCAGAAGCATTGTAACTAAAATATCATGGATTGTGGAATCCTAATGGCATTAATTAATATTTGAAGCTTTTCATTTGCATGAAAACATTTTGTTTCTTGACAAAGCAAATGCATTTTAAAATTTTTTGTCCAGGAGCAATGATCCTATAATATTATTAATATTTTAGAAAATATTTCACCCTGGTACTTGGAAAGAGGTATAATTACAATCACACAAGGTTACTATTTGTCAATGTTGGCTGGTTTATACTGTAACTGAGTGCTCCCTTTTTAGTTCCCTCAATCTGTGCATTAGATGGTGCCGCGGACTGGGGACTGTACATACCTTGGGCCAGCATGTTACTGCTTCACAGGCCCTAACTCTACAGTTAAATATCATCAAACATTCTAAAGAGCTGCATCACAATTAAAAAATAAGTAGCATTGTTGAGATTGAAAAGTGAACAATGAACATCAAACATGTAAAATGAAAATAAATTTGGGCAAAAATGAATGTGAAATTGCAAATATCTCATTGTCCCAAGCCTCTTTTTTTCCCTGTTCTAAATCTGATTTCCTTTTTATTTTTTAAAGTAATTATAAAATATTTTAGTCTGCAGGCTATTGGGAAACTCCTCTCTGACAGCTTAGGGACATGATTAATCTACTGGGGATGTTTCCAATTATCTGGGACGGCCCTCAAAAGTCCTGGGACACAGACATCTGTGAATTTTATAAAAAAATGGGATGTACCTTGGATGGCTTCCTGAGGGACCAAAACTTCCCAGTGATGGCTGGGAGGGAAAATAATTTAGGTAATGCCTAGTTAACGTTTGTCCCTGACCCCAATCTCCAAAACAGCAGTGGATGCCCCATTCGTCCAGGCCAGGTATGTAATACTTGTTATTCTATTCACTCTGGTCTTTACTTGTCAAAACAGAGCTGTAGGTATGCATAGAATGTAATAATCCTCTCAACTTAAATCTAGATGCTTTATTTTTGCTTCAAGAACCATGTCTATGGCCTCTGATCAAGGTTGATCGCATGTCTATGGCCTGTGATCAGGGTGAATTGCATGTAGAAAGTTGGGCCAGAAAATGTATTCTCGTATCTCAATTTTATTTTAAAAATCAATATTATAATAAAAGGATTAAAATAATATTATCATTGATGTTGCTGACTAATACATTGGATTTATGTGCTTTGAAGGTTGGGTTTTTCTCAAAAGGGTTTTCTTAGGGTATATTTGTGTCATTTCTCTTCTTATGGTTGTTTCTATTCTTTTTCTCATTCTTTCTTATGTCTAGGTGTTGTTTTATATGCTATTATGTTGCTAACATTTTTGTAGATTGGTTTATGTAATATTCTTCTTTAAGGGTTAATGGGGAAATACCTGCATGTTTAATAGTTGAGCTTTGTTTTTAGTTTAATTGCCAAGGGATTTGTGGGATTTTTTCTAACAAGCATTCGAACTGTAGGTGAGCTCTCTTGTTTGCCAAGTGATTGGTCATCTTATTCTTGTCTTTGCTGACCTAGTTTAAAGAAATTTTAACAAATTATCTATAAATAGTTTTAAATTTGAGCTGCCAAGTTGAGAAAGTTCAACTAGTAGTATATATCTTGATTTTGAGATCTTGGAGAAGGGGTGCTTTCTTTGTTCCTATTATTGGAATTTTTGTGTAAGTTGAGGCTAAAAAGGAGCACCAACTTGTTTCCATGATCTGGCAAAACATCCCTTCCAACAGTTGAGCCAGGGTTGCCATTAATATTTTTGATTAAGGATCAAACAGGTTTTGAAGTGACCCAAAACCCTTTAGAAGCAGATTTTGACGGGATTTGGAATCCACCAACAAACGGCTGCAGAGAAAAAAGTATCACAACAGCAGCCCTACCAACAACAAAACTTCAACAGCTTAAAAGAAAATTGTATGAAATTGCTCCAGCTGCACCCTCAAAAGGCCTAAGCCCCATAAGGTCACATTACATAGGGTTTTGAAAGGCTCCCTTAGCCTTGGAAGGGTTTTGCTAGGCTCCCACAACTTGATACATGGGCTTTACATGGATCCCATAACCATAAACTAAATCATCTGTGATAAGGCAGCCCAGGGATCAACAATCAAACATAAAAAGAAACATACAAGGGGTTTTGAAAGGCTCCCCCAACCTTCAGAAAGGAACACTTATTCCCGAATAAACCTTCATCCCATCACTGCTCACCACCTCAATTGGATCCAGCATGATAGAAGGCAAACCAAGGAGCAACCACATCTTAACTACACAGAACTCCACCTTTATAGGAGTTCCATCCACCTCAATAGGAAGCCCAGCCAAGACAGAAGAACCTAGCAAAGAAGAAGTAGCCCGATACAATGAAAGGAGAAGAGAGGGAATGAGCATGTCAACGCCCAACCAGTTAAAACACTCACACCCAAACTCTATCACAAGCACTGCAACCAAAACCCACCCACCACTTGCACCTGAAAGAGTTGACAAACTCAAAGCAAAGGACTCCCAAAACAGAGAGAGGAGGACAAAGACAATGAGTACAATAAAGCACAACCTTTGAAGACACTCACAATCTTCCACCCCCGACAACCCTGCAAACAAGAGCCAAGCACCTGTCAAAGAACAAAACAGAAGGGTAGAAGGGACCCAACAAAGAGAGAGGAAGGGGATGGGAGAGAGCACATCATAGTCCATCCTCTTAAAACGCTCAGTCCCAACCACACCCAACAAATCTTTAGCCAAGAACCTTCCCATGTCTGCAAAGGAGAAAAAAAGAAAGGTAGGAGAGAACCAAAACAGAGAGAAGGGGAAGACGGGCATGAGCATAATAAAGCACCTCCTTAAGACGCTCACCCGTAGCAACCACCAAAAACACTACATCTTGGAACCACCAAACACCTGCTTCGAGAAACAAAATCATCACAGTGGAGGAGACCTAATACATAGAGAGGGAAAAGAAAGGGCCGTAATCATCAATGCTTATCCTCTTAAGAAAGTCAGCCCTAACCAAATCCATTCCCTGTACAACTAGGAATCCAAACACAGAAGGAAAGATGCCTACCAAAAACACAGAATCCTCATAAATAAAAGCCTCGAACGTGGAAACTTCTAGAGACTGAGCAACTCCCAACAAACCCTCATAGATAGCTCTAGAGGGGCAAAAGGTCTCCCTACACAAGCCAAAAGCCTCACAATAGCACAGAGCCAAAAGCAGAGCCAAAGAGGCAACGAAAACGTTCACAAATCCTGCTCTCCAAGGAACATGATGTCTTTGACCACAATAAAGAGCGAGCCAAAACCTAAAGGAGCCTCCCAGGATGGATACAAGCCACCAGAAAACAAAGGCAACTGATCGAAAAACCATAGAAAGCCGTTGCCCCCTAGTAGAGCCAATGCAAGAAAAGGTGCCCAAACAGGGGAGGTAAAAAACAGCACTACGTCTCACCAAGCAGTGCGGTCCACAAGTTCCCTGGACGAACTTCTTCTCACAAACAATGCGCAGGGCAGTCTCAAAACCACTCACTATGAGAACAAAGCTGTTGACAGAACACAATGGCACCAAAAAGGATGCACTGGTAAACCCTTCCACAAACAGGGGAGGTGCTGGTCCAAATCCACGGCAGCATAAAGAGAAACAACACAGAAAAACGAGCTGCTCAGAAGAAAAAAACGACAGAACGACGATGGCAGGACCATCCACGAGCACTGGTTGCAAAGAAAACTGCCCTCAGCAGCAGTAAACATCATCTGCACGAGGAAGTCCACAGCCAAAAATGCAGCTCCCAGCAGAGAAAAAAACACACCATTTGCCGAGATAGCACCCTCTCCACAAAAATGACAGCCCCCATCCACCAAAGCCTGAAAGATATCAGGTGGGTCGTCTTCATCGTCCTTGGATTCACTCTCCCCAACTGCAACTCCCGAAACCCTAGCTCCCGATGCACTCTTCCCGCTCTTCCCGACCCTAGGGTTGCCATTAATGTTATCATTGAAACTGACTTTTTAAGTTTCCTTCACTAGTAGTATTTAATTTCTCATTGGACATTGAAGTCCTAAATGTTCTCAGCTCCTTATCAGGAATGAAGTTACAAATCTTTCCTATACAATAATTACACTGAGAACTATATAAACTCAACCATATTATACTCCTAACATGGAGTTTCTATCTTCTGAGGTTTATATTAGTAATTTCTCTTTTCTATTTCTTTTCAGGACAGTTTTGTTTACTAGTGTATTCATTAGCTGTTGTTTTGTTCTCCTATATGCCATTCTCAGAACAGGTGGGTAGTGGGAATTGAACTTGTATCTTCTCCTTGGCAGGGAGAAATTTTATCAGTCAACCATAACTGCAGTTAAATTGTATGTATGACTTTAATCTTAACCTTGCTATTAGAAAATCAGACTTGAATTCTTGAAAGAGGCAAACATTATATCCCTGATGTTTGTATGTTTGCCCGAGCCCTATATTATTTGATACCTAACCAACTATGCCTATTTTGGGCTCAATTAACTAAGGGCATGCCTGGGTGTGCAAGATTTGTGGACTTATTGTCATTTTATTTTTTACTACACAAGGAACTCCCAAGGACTTATTTATCTTTTCTTTGCTAGAAAGCATTTTTTCGGAAAGAAAATCACACTATTATGAATGAAAATTTTGATTTGTATGGCAAGTCGAGACTCACGTGGAAGGAGAAAGATGTGCAAAGGTAGGTGTGACAGTTTGCAGCAAATTGCTCTCTAGAAAGGGAAAACTATTCTAAGAAAACAGAAACATAAATGTAGATGAAAAATTAATAGTGTATAGATTGTTGTTGCTCTATTTCTGTCTGATTTACTGTTTAAAAATATTGAACAACAATGCTCAGATTTATGAAATTTGGAATGCGGAAACAAAAATGTTTTCATACTAGCTTCACTTAGAGCAAACACCAGAATAATCTGTCCCTATTCTGTGTCGTGCTTATGCATTTACGAAGCTGTTTATGTGCACATTATTACCTAATTTAGTATTTCCCAACATTTCTGTTGTATTATTAGAATCTCAGGAATTAATATACTTGCACCTGTGTTTTGCAGGTTGTTAAAGAGATTCAATCAGAGTTACAAGGATTCAAGATTGGACTTGCACATTTTTTCTGTGAGAACTAGACTCATCTATCATATAAATTCTGGGAAGGATGCCAAGAAATCATAAAATACTGATATATGTCATTATATTTTAATTGTTTATCCCTTTAATTACATTTCTTTATTTACAGTGCAACACACAAGTGCATCACTGACAATAAATGAGAACTACGATTCAGATGTTCAACATGATACAGAAACTTTCCTCAACAGGATAGTTCCTGAGGTCAGCCTGTCTAGAATTTTAAAATTTTTCTAATGGCCATTCTAAAATTTGTTGACAGAAATTGCAAGCCTACCTTGCTATAATCAATTGTTTCAGGAGGCAGTCATTCATTGTGCATTTTGTATGCAGGGAAGGTCAGCTCCATGGAGGCATGTTATGGAAGGTTGGTTTTACTTTGGGTCTGAAATACATTTACATGTTATTTGCAATGATTTTTTTTTGACATTGTGATTTTAGTGAAATCTGAGTATTTTTCCAATTCAACATGAATGCTTAATCTACTTGCTCTAATCCCTGGAAAACAAATTGCATCGGAAGGCATTGTGCAATTCATAAAGTCACTTTTTATTTTGTCTGACATGATTACAGATTCCTACACTCGGACCCTAACTATCTGAACCATAAGGAAGAGTTGGTTTCATGGGAGAATCAAAGAGTTTTATTATGGACAGTATATCTTGGAAATGAACTTGACGACCCTTATCTGATGTCCTGGAAATGAATTTGAAAACTCTTATCTGATTTAAGGGAAATGAATCTGAAAACTTTTTGTGATATCCTAGAAATAATAATGCAAACTCTATCTGATATCTTGGAAATGAATGAAATTTTATTTGCCAATAATGCCCAAGGAAGTGTGTATTCTGGATGTCTTGAGAATCTGAGATGCATCCTTTAGGCTTAAGACAGTTTCAATAAACTGACTCATAAATAAGTGTATGAACTAGCAGCTTCCTGTGATGTTGTCTAACTTCGAAGCAAGCCTTGAAATGGTCTACTAGTAGTATTGAGGCCATGTGCCGAGATTTGGTGGAATCGTGGAGGTGTTAACCAAGATTTGCACTCGTCCTTGATAATCTTCTCAAGTTCATGTACATACACATCAAAAATATTGGGAGAATAATGGCTTCTCTAATTGGCACCAGTGTGATATCCTTAAAAAATCCACTATGTGCACAGAAACAGTTGTGTGATAAAGTCTCAGGGTGGGCAAGAGGAGAAAATCAGGCAACCCAGGAGCATAAAAGAGAAGACCTTTTGAAATTCAATGAACTGGGAATAGAATTACAAAGATACTTATTTGGCCTGATCAACAGCACAGGTTGTGAAGACATAGTCTATTATCTTACAGTCCTTGAATCCAACTTAATCCTTGGTCCTAAAGCCACTCAAAATAGAAATATATGACAGTAGTGTAAAGCTTGGGAAAAGTATGTCTAATCATGATTCTTCTGTAATTATTTGATAGAGAGTCTCAGAAATGTCCACCATCTTTTTCAAAATGGTGTTCCTAATATAAACCAAACAAGCCTTGAAATTTTGTAAGTTTAAAAAAAAAAATTAATTTGGCCGAGCCTTAGGCCCAGACTTGCCAAGACTTGGCGATTCTGGTGAGACTTGGTGGGGGTGCCTCGCCAAGTCTCGGCGAATCTAGTTTCTTGAATCAAACAGTACATAAATTTTTATAATCACAGGGGCCAAGGACTGACTCTTAAAAGGTAAATTTTCCTCACCACACTACTGGTCTTCATATCCAATGTCATTGGTGTTACCAACCTTCTCTGATTTAACTCTACAACAACTACTATACGACAGCATTTATGGAAAAATGGATCCATGTTAACAAAGAGAAAGGTGACCCTCTCATATTCTCTATACAGATACACTGTTTTTAACTTTTTGGTCTCAAAATTTTCTCTAGGATATGCTTCTGTCACAAGCACCTGCCTCAAAGGAATGTCTGACATTTTTGGTTTCCTGCATAGATTTACTTGTACAACAACTTAGTTTTAACTTTTGTTCTATGCAGTAAATGTCACAGCTTTAAAAGAAGCTTTGGTTTTGATGAAATTTGTTGGAAATCTAGGATGTATTCCTTTCTGGGGAAAAGAAACAACATTTGGGTGCTAGAAAGGGCTTTAAATAGCTCCTTTTTTCATTTGAAAATGCACAAAACTCTCTGCAAACAACAAACCACTGCAAATCTATTCTAGCAAAATAATTTTTTCTACTCTTAGAGCAAGATGAGTACTTCGGAGGCAAACAACAAATCTGCAGTCAATAATGGTCAAGCAATCATCATTTGGGATGATAAATACAATAATGAGGCTAAATACAATACTCAGGATTTAACAGAATATCAACTTGCAGCCCAAGACTCAGAGACCAGCAGTGACTCATCTATTATTAGCTAGGGTAAGCTCCAGGTTCGTTCTACATTCACTGCTATTTTGAATCAATTCAGTTCTTGTGTGGGTCAACCATTGACGGTCTCTAACATTGTTGATCTTATATCTAGAACTGGATTCCTTCACTCTACTTGGTATGCTGCTCTTTTACACCCTTCTCCACACTCAGTACTGAGACTATTTCAGCTCTGTATCACCCTTTGTCATAGGAAGTGAAATCTCTTTTTGGGCTCTTAGACAAGGTCATTGCCCCCGATGACGCATTTTCATCCAGCTACAAGGCCCATCAATCCAATGCCACCAAAAATCAACCACCTACTTGTTGATGTGAGTTTTGTTCCACTGCAACATACAAAACTGAAGACTTAGTATTCCAAGATGAAATACCAAATTTCCAACTCTCTCTTGAATAAGGATGCTCATATGCTAAACAATATATACGGACTGTGTGATCAAATGAGACAACCTCAAGGTTCCTTCTTATCGTGGACTTCAACCCAGTTTTATTATGTGATATACTGGTTATCAGTATCACAAAGGGACTTACGCTGTTCATTCAATGGATATCAACTTGACTTTTACTTCTTCAAACTTCTTCCAACTAAACAAACTACAAAGGATAAGGGTTCAAAAAATCTAATCTACTCCTAGAATGCAAGAAGCTGTGGATGTCTTTGTGACTCTACTAGACTTAGTTTAGCCTTCGACATCAACCAAGCTAGTGTAATCTCCTAAGGTAAATGTAAGATGTTCAGACTATCACCATTCCATTAACACCATCCATCGATGCATATTAATGTGAAAACAATAATTGAAGTCATGTTTGTGATTTTATACCATTCGACCACGCAAGGCATACTTACAATCAACAAATAGTTAGTGGTTTGGTCTAAGCGAGGATGCATATTAATGTGAAAACAATAATTGAAGTCATGTTTGTGATTTTATACCATTCGACCACGCAAGGCATACTTACAATCAACAAATAGTTAGTGGTTTGGTCTAAGCGAGTTCACCAAAGATACATCCAAAATCACTTCCATTCAACTAAACACTACTTCTAAACAACATGAAATAAAATCCCAATCTAAGTGAAGAAATGTGGAAACCATGCAGTACTCCAAAATGATACAAGCAAGTCACCATGAACACCAACAATGAATTAAGAACAATTTGATAGTATCATAGCAACAATTTCAACAAGTCTCCCCCTTTACAAATGATAGGAGTGGGCTTTATATAGGAGCCCCAAATACAATGAACAACTAAGATTGATTTGAAACCAATGGCTTAGATTAATCCATGACAAACCCTAATTAGGGCAACCATAGACAACCAACGAGAACAAGGCACCAACATATGGGCCAATGAGAACCATTGAGAAAATAATATCTTCCACATGTGCATTTGTGAATGATTTTGATTGGATGATCTTGGAGATGTCCACTTGGAGCTCTCTGATTGGTTGAATGATGACTGAACGCGACCTCAGCTTGCTCACCTTTGATCCTTGTTTCAATTCTTCATCCTCTTTCTTTTGGAAATTCTCTCATTGAACTTGTCCTTGAAATTGTTCTTGATATCTCAATTTTCCTTGAAGTGATGTGTTTCCCTCTATTGATTATGGACTTGTAAATCTTCATGTCCTTGAACGCTTGATGATGGCTATCTTTCTCATTTGTAGACCTTTCTTCCTTGGCTCGAAATCCATTATCCTTGATCCCTCATAGGGACAAACTGGAGTCCCTAACAACTTGTCCTTGAATTGAATCATGCTTGATCCCTATGGAAAATTGATGCGAATAGGGACAAGTTGATCTCCCTATAAGGTGTTGGCAAGAGACATTGATATGATGAGTTGTCTGTTGTCATTGATGGCAACTACATGTCTCTTATGATTACCTAATAGTTTTTGGTGATACCAAAGGTCAGAATGAAAATTTGGCTTAGTATGGAAGAAGAGGAGCAGTATACATGGATTGGTATGGACAGATGCAAACGAGTTATGAAGTGCGAAGTTAGCAGGAGCTTCTACAAGTCATATCATATCTACGTCTATGATCGCATTTGTTTATGTTGACATTTGTTGAAGATATAGATTTTTGAGTATCGGGCATACAAAGAAGTGTAAGGAATAGGGACAATTGCTTGTTGGATTGATCAACGATCCTACTAGATCGATGATCCGATCGTTTTGAGAGTAATTATCGGTAGAGCCGACATAGTAGACGTTATCTATGCTTTGGTTGAGGTTAGCATGAAGGTTTGATTATTGTTTTGATCAAGGTTCTACACGTTACATGTTTTGTTCTTAGAGCCGACAAGTTAACTTATTATACTTTGCTATTGAGTATATAAGATCGAATTTTCGTGGAGATTTTATGTTGCGATGGTTGGATATACTCATATGCTATGTATGAATGTTGGATCAAAGATCAGAGGTTCAACTATCAGATAAATAGATATACTGTACTTAATGGAACTGTATAAGCATTGTTGATGCTACTCAATTCACTTTTTGTTGATGAATTATTTTGTATGGCAGCGTGCCTCTAAGGGTTGTATACCTATTTTGTAAGTTGAGCAGTGAGCTCTAGGCTGTAAGCCTGAATGCATGTGCATTCCCCTCATGTACTAAAACCTTTAACAGGGTATCTTATTTCTGTAGAAGTAAATACTTGTGGGGTTCATCCCCACCGTGGTTTTTCCCTTAACTGAGTGGGGTTCATCCCTTAACTGAGTTTCTACAATAAAAATCACGGTGTTATGTTGTGGATGCTTTACTTTTGTTTTAGTTGTTTACTTTTCATTTCATTCAGTTTATGGTTATGCAATCAAGTTAAAAAGGTTATTAATGCTAGAACACTGATTCACCCCCCTCTCAGTGTTCCTCAATCCTAACAATTGGTATCAGAGCTTTGGTCTTGGAAGAAGTCTAACCGCTTGAGGAAGGTCCTAATAGCAGATCTGACAGTTTCTAGGAGTGCTCATTGACAACTCTTGATTACACTTGAAGATCTTGACAAATCAAATGCTCATAACTTGGAGTTGGAAAGGAAGCTCAAGGATGCTGAAAGTTTCAGTGAGAATCTGAAGGATTGATTGAACAAATCTAGAGATAAGAGGAAAGATCTTGTTGATCAATTGAAGCAAAAAGATGATTCAAAAGCCTTGAAAGAAAAATCAGATAAATGTGAACATATCACAAAAGACAGAGATAATCTAAAGCATGAAATGGAAGCTATGGTAATGAAGATGATTGAGGAAATTGAAGCAAAGAAAAACCTCGAACAAACCATGAAGGACAAAACTAAAGAATGTTATAGACTGAATTGTGAAGTCGGACAGTTGTAGATCAATCTTGATGAATCCAGACACAATGAGCAGGAATTTGAAAGAGTCAATGAAGTTCTTAGGAGTGAACTAGTTGCAACTAATGAATTCAAAGAAAAGTTCAAATCTAGTTCAGCAAAGCTTGATGCACAACTTGAGAGTCAAAGACCTAAAGGAAATTCACGAGGACTTGGTTTTGAGAAAGGAGAAAGTTCTGGATTAGGTAAGAAAATCAATTCATCAGGTAATCAGACTGAAGAACCTAAGAAGACACCTATGAGGCAATCAAGTTTCAATGGCAGATGCTTTTCATGTAACAAATTTGGTCATAGAGCAAAGGAGTGCAGAAGCAGACCTAATACCACATCATTTTCTGGCTATTGTTACACTTATTACAAATATAGACATAAATCAAATGAGTGCAGATCAAAGGTGAATAATTCTATGAACCAGAGGAACATAACCTGTTACAAATGCAACAATTTTGGACACATTGCGAAGCAGTGCATATTAAGGACAAATCCAACGAACACAAGGTATGAAAATGTGATATGTTTCAATTGCAAAAATTCTGGTCATGTTTCTAGGAATTGCAAATACAATAATGCAGGAGGTTCAGTAGAAAATAACAGTGTGCAGATTGATAAAGGAAAGAAGATAATTGATGTTGATGAAATTCGGAAGGAAATGAACAAGACATGGGTTAGAAAAGAATTGATAGATGCTACTGGTTAGATCCCACCAAATTCTGGTGTGAATACCTCATCGACAAACTAATTAGGTCAAGTACCTAAGGGGGAGTATTTACTGAAAAATCTTACCATACCCCTGAATTTGAAGGATCAGAAGAAGCGATCTATAGAGTTAGATGAAGAGTTGAATTTGAATCATGATGGAACTACTTTTGATGGATTGTGATTGGATCTTGAGGATTGCAGGCAAAATTTTGATCACTAGTTATATGTAGCTTTATAAAGACTACGGTTCAACGCATTTATTGAAATTGCTTTTTGAGGCATGCGAAAGATTGAAAGGGCATTTTTTGACATCATTTGGCACTGTGCTATCTAGAGAACAAGCTTGCAGAGAGATTGAAAGAGATTGAAGCATTTTCAGAGATCGAACTTGCAAACCCTTCCCGTCGTCGTAAAAATGTATTTATCACTTCGCAGCTTGATAAATTTGATCGGTAACTATGGATACACCTATGGTAGTTGATATAAAGGATAGAACACAACTTGAATACAAGAAACACCCGCATAAATCCATGGAAGATAACCCTGTCAGTGCCTTTTCTCATGTGCCTCACGAAGTATTGCATGTAGAAGACATTAGGGCATACATTCACTGCAATTTTGAGGAGCTAGGTGATTATTCAATATTTAAGATGTATGAATCCCTATGTGAGAATGGTCATTTGAAAGATGAATTCAAAATTGTAGAAACAATGAAGTTAGCTCAGGTTCTGAAGTTTCATGTCTTTGATGAATTGGAATGGATTAGGATTGTTCTTAGTAGAATACATGATCAATTCATCTGGCTAGACATGCCTTACAAAATCACTAAGGATGTACTGGAAGCAGTGATTGGTTTCAATGTTAATGGGGAAGCTCCCACCTTAAGGACTATAAAGGACTTACTGACAAACCTAACCGATTCAAAATGGGATAAGTATTGTGGTAAAACTTGATATATTAACAAAGATCTAATGATCTATATATACAAAAGAATGGAACGATGTTACCTTAGGAAACGATCGTAAAGAATAGAAACATTCTATTCTAACTATTGAAAACGAAATATTAGAGACATTCTAATATTTACAAGATATTTGCAAACAGATAATAGATAACCATTAATAGCATATAAATATTAATTTAATACCCTCCCTTAATGGTTAATCTCTCCACTACACCAAGCTGTCCTCTGAATTTGGAAAACTTGTCTAGACCAAGAGGCTTGGTGAGAATGTCCGCAGTCTGATCCGCTATAGGAACATACTGCCAATGCATTGTCCCGTCTTCAACCAATTGCTGAATATAGTGACAGTGAATATCTACATGCCTTGTTCTTTTCTGGAAGATTGGATTCCGTGCTACCTTGATAATGACTTCGTTATCAACAAACAAAGTTGTCGGTCCTGCTGGTGACATCTGCATATCCCCAAGCATCTGACGAAGCCAAACAACTTAACACCCTGCCTTAACTGTCCCTCTGTATTTGGCCTCAGTAGAGGAGAGAAACGACCTGCTGCTTCTTACTGGTCCATGTGAAGACACCAGATCCCAACCTAAACACATATCCAGAAGTTGACTTTTTATCGTCAACAGAGCCTGCCCAATCTGAATCTGTGAATCCACTGAGTCTAGGATTAGGACTGCGAGAATAGTGAATCCCAAAATCAGGAGTGCCCTTCACATAACGAAGCACAAGCTTAGCAACCATCCAATGACCAGCCTTGGGAGCTGTCATAAACCGTCAAATGTAGCTGACGGTGAAGCTGATTACAGGTCTAGTAGCAGAGAGATAGATGAGATTGCCTACTAGTTACCTGTATGTAGTATCATCAACTGGAGGAGAATCAGATTTGGCTGACAACTTCAGACTTTTCTCCATAGGTGTAGATACAGGATTGTAATCTTGCATACGAAACTTGTCTAACAGAGCACTAACATATTTGGACTGAGAAATGAATATACCAGAAGACTGCTGCCAAACCTCAACACCGAAGCAATAATGCATGAGGCCAAGGTCATTCATATCAAAAGACTGACATAAATTCTGTTTGATTCCCTGAATCAAAGATGCCGAACTGCCAGTGATGATCAAATCATCCACATAAATGACCAGAAGGATGATGTCACTGTTAGTAGTCTTGATTTACAAATTTGAGTATGAAGAACTCCTTTGGAAGCCTTGATCACTGAGGTACTTATCAATTTTCATGTACCATGCCCTGGGGGCTTGCTTCAAACCATAGAGAGCTTCCACCAGTCTGAGAACTGGTGTTCTTTACCAGCAACCTTGAAACTAGGAGGCTGCGTCATGTAGACCTCTTCCTATAGGTCACCATTCTGGAAAGCACTCTTAACGTCCATCTGATGGACCTGCTAGCCAAACTGAGCTGCCATGGCTAGAACTAATCTGATAGTGCTCATTTTTGCTGTAGGAGCAAAAGTCTCCTCATAGTCAATGCCCTGACGCTGAGAGAAGCCCTTCAGAACAAAACGAGCTTTGTACTTATCCAAAGTAACATCAAACTTGTACTTAATTTTGTAGACCCATTTGCAGCCAATGGGTTTCTTCCCTGTGGAAGATTAGAAAGGACCCAAGTGCGATTCTTCAGCAGACTCTGGTGTTCAGAATTCATGGCCTGTTCCCACTCTGGAATGCATTTAGCCTCTGAGTATGTCTGTGGTTCAAACACAATGTGAATGTTGGCCACGAGAGCAATATTGATAGTCTCTGTAGGTTTGCTCTTTTGCCGAGCAGTTCTCCCCTCGATGAGCTCATCATCCCGAAGGTCAGCAAGTGTCCTAGCTCACCATTTAGGCCGGAAAGGAGGACCAACATTATTATGAGGCAATGCTGTATGATCAGGTTCCTCATCAGAAGAATCTGGATCAAAATCAGGAGAAGCATCTGCATATCTAGGTGATCTTGGAGGAGAGGTCGGAGGTGTCTGTACAGGATTCACCAGTACTACTCGAGCTACTTGAGCTGCTGGAGCCCTCCCAGGAGATGGACCTAATGGAAGCCGAACTCCCAAATCATGAGCCTTCATAGGCTGGTTTGCTGAATTAGGAACAAGAGAGACAGGCATGAACGGTCCTCATTGTTCATCAAAGACTACATCACGACTGTATAGGAGATGAGATGTCTCAATGTCGATCAAGCGGTTGGCTTTGTGAAGACTAGTGAATCCAGCAAGCATGAGTTTCTGACTCTTGGCATCCAACTTTGTGTGAGATGCATCAGGGATCCAAATATAGGCAAGAGAGCCAAAACCCTTCAGGTGACTGATTCTGGGCTTGCGACTGGCTCAAAAGGTAGACTGCAGTGTTAACTGCTTCCGCCCAAAATTTCTTCGGAACATGTCTGTGCTCAAGCATGGACCTAGCCATCTCAGTGATTGTTTTGTTCCGACGTTCAACTACACTGTTCTGTTGCGGTGTGTGGGGTGTGGTTAACTGGCACTTGATGCCATGAAGATCACAGAAGCTAGAGAATTCAGTAGAGCAAAATTCCCCCCCATTATCTGTCCTAAGAGCAATAATAGATTTCCCAGACTCTTTTTTAACTAGAGGTTTAAACTTTTGAAATACAGTAAATGCTTCTGATTTCTTTTTAAGAAAATAAACCCACATTTTTCTACTAAAATCATCAACAAACAACAGAAAATACCTGGACCCAAGAACAGAAGGAGTGGCCATAGGGCCGCAGATATCTGCATGAACAAGCTGAAGTACCTGAGAAGCCTGCCATGAATCACCAACATGAAAAGGTGTGCGATGTTGCTTCCCAGCTTGGCATGCATCACAAACTTGAAGTTGTTGAGTCTGAGTCTCTGGCAAACCGAGGACAAGCCCTTCACGAGCAAGTTGAGAGAGATAGCGCACATTTAAGTGCCCATAACACTGATGCCAAAGTGTACTGATAGAAGACTGCCAAGCAGCCATAGCAAGGTCCTGAAAAGTACCAGAATCTGCAAGTCTGAAAAGACCATGATCCTCAAGACCAATCGCAACAACAGACTGGGTCTCCCTATCAGTGATGGTGCACTGATGTGAACTGAAGGTGATATCCAACTGTGGAGAGTGTCACAATATATGACTGATTGAGAGTAGATTTAGTTCCATCCCTGGAACGTGGTACACATCGAGGAAAATGAGATTCCTCCTAGCAGACTGAATCTGAATGTTGCCTTTGCCAACAACAGTGTACTCTTCCCCGCCACCAAAAATAACAGAATCTGAATAGGGCTAGTAGTCAGTGAACCAGTCTTTGCGGTGGGTTAAATGAAGGGAGGCATCTGAATCAATGTACCAGACAGACGACTTGACATGCTCTGTTGGTCTTTTAGCCATGAAGGCGTAAAAGGCAGATTCTATCTGCTCAGTGTGCTTTGCGTTGTTCGCTTTGGGTTGCAAACGAAATTGCTTAGATAGGGCAGCTAAGTGCTTCCGACATTCAACCTTCATATGACCATACTTGTGGCAGTAGTTGCATTGAATGTTCTTTTTCTTGGAGCCCTCTGATGTCAGAGCAGATGATTTCTGCTGAGAAGACTGCTGAGAATGAGACTTGCCCTTATCCTTTTGAAAGGATTTAGCAGCAAAGGCTTGCTCGGTGGAGTTGGGGTTGGAACTGCTACCGAACTGTTGTTTTCATCGATCTTGCTGAAGCAGAAGTGTGCAGAGATCGGTGAACTTTAGATCAACACCAATAGAAGTGATGTTGAGGGTCTCGATAAAATACTCGTAGGACCTAGGTAAACTTTTGAGAGTGATTACCACAATGTCCTCTTCCTCCATCTCGCGTCCAATGGCAAGCAACTGATCACGGATGTCGTGAATCTGATTTAGGTGATCCTGGAGCAATTTCCGCTCATCCATGACAATAGAAAATAGAGTGTTCTTGAGAAAGAAAGCCCTAGTTTTTTATCTGATGTCTCATGTAGGGTTTTGAGATGCTACCATATCTCGGCAGCTGTTTTGCCGGATGGAATTAGAGGGAGTTGATCATCAGCCACTGATAATTTGAGAAACATGACTGCTTCCTGATTTTGCTAGTCATAGGTAACCTGATCAGGACTAGCTATAGTCGGACGTTAGTAGTACCCAAAACCCCCTGATCGTTGCCGCGATATTCAAAGATGGTTAGCATCTGCTGCTTCCACGTGCTATAATTCCGACCATTAAATTTATGATTCCCCTCGGGCAGAAGACTGATGAGTGATGCCATGACACAAATTTCAATGAAAAATGTGAAGAATTGAGAAGACACGTACTTTGAGGCAAAATGTTGGAAGACCCAAAAAAAATGAAGTGGTACCCAGAAGAGAACTCAAAAAACTTAGAAGGAATATGCTGTCAGATTCTGGATCCGCTGGCACGAAAATTGAGGCACCTAGAAAAGACGGACGACAACCCAATTGAGCTATCGAAAAACCCACCAAGAATTTGAGATTGAAAAAAAATTCGGGCCCAAAAGATAGGGTTTTGAACTAGTTTGCAAAGAAAAACGACCATAAATGAAGTCGTTTGAGCCAAGAAGACCAGTCGTTTTGCAAAAATGGCCAATAGAATGACTGTAGCAGGAGGCCTTGGTCGTGTTTGAGGGTCGTGGCTGTTATTTTGCAGAAGAATACCTGTGTGGTTTGCAAAAGAAAGTCGCGAGTGAGCAGCGAACCAACTAGAGCCCGCGTGCATAGGTGAAAAACCGCGTTTCAGACCAGTCACTGTGGGTGAAGAACCACAGACAACCACGAGAGGTTGTTTTTGCCAACAAAAAATGTTTGTTGCAGACGGAGATAACATCTGCAATAATTTCGAAAAACAGGTTTTTAAACAGTCTGCAATAATTTCGAAAAACAGAGAAAAACGACCAAGCAATCTCAAGCATTGGATTTCTCAGAGAGAAAGTAGATCACAAGAAATAATTTCGAAAATTTGAGGGCAGATAATTTTGAATTGAAATTATTAAATTTTCGAAAAAAATCTAAAGATTTTGCTCTGATACCATATTGTGGTAAAAATTTGATATATTAACAAAGATCGAATGATCTATATATACAAAAGAATGGAACGATGTTTCCTTGGGAAACAATCGTAAAGAATAGAAATATTCTTTTCTAACTACAGAAAACTAAATATTAGACATTCTAATATTTACAAAGAGATAATAGATAATCATTAATAGCATATAAATATTAATTTAATAATAAGAGGGCCATGACCGTCAATAATATCAGAGAGTCTGATGTGAAGTTTGCTTCAATGTTTCTAGGATACAGAGTCTATCACTCAAGCAGAGCAAATTCTATCTCTAGCACCATAATTCACACTACATACCGAATGGTTAAGGAGAAAGCTCAATATAATATCTGTGAGATTCTAAAAATGCAGCTTATGGAGAATTTGGGAAAGATAAAGGACAGGAAACAAATATTTTAAGTATGGATCATTAATCATGCATATATTCTTCTACTTCATGAATTACTTTCCAGGGATTGGTAACATCACATGGCAAAAAGACACACCAGTGGCTATACAGATCAATCGGTACTACCTTATGCAAAATGAGCAATCAATGACAGAAAAGCCATGGGGATATTTCAAAACCTTTCAGAAGGAGATGCAGTGCAGAAATAGAATTCCAAGGGAAATTGTGGAGAAATATGAAGACACAATTTGTTTCATGGTTGAGACTGATGATTGTCTTATGGAGGCAACTAACCCAAGGACTTCTTGGATTATGCATATGGGTAATGAAGTAGATCCTGATATACTTGAAGCATATGTGAAAGACATGCTAAGCAAACTAATAGACACCAATGAAAAGAGGTTCTGTACCTACAAGGAGAAGAGTATGGAAGTACATCTAAAGCTAAACAATTTGGCCATGAAGAGAAAAGTGAGAAAAGAAGTTGAAACTATGGGTGAAAGAATGGGTTTCACTAAAGAGCAAATGGTTGAAGCTAGAAGGAAGCATGAAGAAGAAATTCGAAGTAGAAGAACCTATCAGTATAGATGATGATGCACCTCCACCATACATACCCTTCGACAGATCTACCGGGAGTTCAGTGAAGGCATCAGTCAGTCCATCAGGGAAGGTAACAACAGTCAAATCAGAGGTTAGGATACCTACACCGAAGGCTACTAAGCCTAAATCAGTCAAATTGAAGGTGGTTTTTGAATCAAAAAGCAAAAGGGGAAAGTCAAAAAGCAAAGGACCACTGAAGAGGGCAAAAGTTGATGATACAGATGAGTCCTTTGATTCAGATGATTCGAAGAAGTTAAGAGCCAGAGGGACTGAGGGAGCCAAAGTTGTGATCAAAAAGATACTTGAACAAGTTGTTACTGATAAGCCACAATTTAGTGTGGATGATGTATTGAAGAAGTTGACTGTGTATGGAATTTTAGTTCAGTTGAATAAATATTATCCTAGATATGATGAGGAAGAGAAGAAGAAATTAGAGGAAGGAACAATAACATATGTGAACAAATACAGCAGAGCTCTTGCTGAGATCAAAGGGGAAATCCCTCAAGATCTATTTGCCAAACTTAAGGGAAGAAGACTAATTGCATTAGAAGAAGACACAAGAATCAGAGAGGCAGTCATAACCATACTATGTCTATTTATATCAACAGATGAACTAAAAATACTTCTTGAAGAAGCTAAGAAGGAATTGTTGACCAAAACAAGGATAAATCTGATCATGAGTGGTGTTGTGACATTTTCACACCATCGCTCCATCACAAATGGGGACCCCCTCTTTTGCTCGTAGTCATTGGGTTAGTTAAGTTTTGGCATTAGGTTTAGCAGTTTAGAGCTTTAAAAGACCGAGGGGTGGTATAGTAGTAAGGTGGCCAAGTTGTGATCTTGAGAGGGAGCGTTAAAATTAAAGTCTGTTGGGGTCATGTTATAGCAGGTTGAACGTAAAATCTTAAGTATATTTAAATTTTGGCTAGTCAATTAGTCCAAAATTCCAAGTAAAGGCATATTCCATGCATAAGGGCCTTAAAATCCTTATAAAAATTGATTTTTCACATTCAAAATAGCCAAAATCCTAAGGAAAATAATTTTTTCTTTATAAAAATACACAAAATCCGAACTATAAATGAATTTCCCTTCATATTTTGATCAAAATCCAGACTCAGTATGAATCTCCCTTCTTTATTGTGCATTTTCATGAAAATTTCTAAGTGTTGGGGACAAAAAATCCAAGCATATAATGAATTTCCACCACTTTGGGTTATATTTGTAAGGAAACTCAGGTGCGGAAACA
>MU224538.1:1788780-1802831 GCA_018584345.1 Thuja plicata | reverse complement strand
AACCTCTGATTTGACTGTTGTTACCTTCCCTGATGGACTGACTGATGCCTTCACTGAACTCCCGGTAGATCTGTCGAAGGGTATGTATGGTGGAGGTGCATCATCATCTATACTGATAGGTTCTTCTGCTTCGAATTTCTTCTTCATGCTTCCTTCTAGCTTCAACCATTTGCTCTTTAGTGAAACCCATTCTTTCACCCATAGTTTCAACTTCTTTTCTCACTTTTCTCTTCATGGCCAAATTGTTTAGCTGAGTTAGGATCCACAGGTGTAAGGAACCTTGGAGTTTTCTCATGTTCTTCGTGAGTAACATGTTCTTCAGGTTTATCTGAGGACAAACCTGCAACTACCTTTCTCTTCAAGATGAATTCGGTCCTCAGACTTAGTGATTTGTGCACAAAATGACCTCCCAAGTACCTAGCAACAGACTCTTTGATGGTTGGATGAATGGAGAAATTATGAAGATTTTTACCAAAAGCCCCTTCTATGGATGCTTCAGATTTATGTCTGCAGACACTTGGATTTCAGACCCTCCAATGGCCTCAAAATGAGCTTAAAATGGCTACAAAAGGTCTGCAATGAAGATAAATCAGCTTTGAGAATCATTAAAAAACTCGGAATTTTTCTTGAGAAAAATTGAACTTTATGGGGGGGGGGGGTTTCAGACTTAGTCTGAAAACTCTCATATTCAGCCCCTTTTACGCTTGCAATCAATCAAGGAAGATGAAATTTAACCTTGCCATTAGTCCACAATAAAATCTGGAGCAGTTTGGGGCTTTATGTATTTTATATTAATTTTCAAAAAAATTGCCTTTTATGAGGAAATCCTCAGATTTTGGTCTGAAACTCCTACCTATAAGTGCTTAGATGCCTCCACTCAGTCTCAGAAATCCACTTTCAGCCTTGTCATTGGTTTGCAATTATGTTTGGACAGGCTTGGGAGACTGGAAATCTCACATCATTTTTCAAAGGAAATCACCCTTCATAAAACAATCTCAGACTTAGTCTGAAGACACCCTGTTATTAGTCCCCTTCTTGCCTTTAATCGCATCACAAAAATCAGAATTTGTCCTTACAATGATCTGCAATCAGTTTGGGCATGAGCTGGTAAGTAGAAAAATCTAAAAATTTTTGTTACAAAAATTGCCCCCTCTGAGAAAATCTTCAGAACTAAATCTGAATATGTCATATTGCAGCCAACTCACCTTGTCTTCATCCTTTGGAGCTCTGATTTTACCCAGCAATTAGATTGATAAGTGTTGACAAATGATGGTTGATGTCCTCTTTTGCTTGACTTCCAGCTCCTTAGACTTTTCTTCTATCTCCTTCAGCCACTTGCTCATTTTCTTATTCTTCTTTATGGCTGTAGCTTCTCCTTTTAAAGAGGTTTTGGTTTTGATTTTCACCCACACAAGCAATGTGGGATAAAACCTTCCACCTTCTAGAAGCTTGTAGAACTTTATTAATTATTTTTCCCCATTTATTTAATTAAATTTTTATTTAAAACCACCAAGGGGAAAATCGATCCATACGAGGACTTGTAAAATTTGATAAGTCCCTTTTCATCCTCCAAAGGAGGAAACCCACACTTCCATAGGGGTTATCCACACCCGTTTCTCCTCATCCAAGTAGGAAACTTTTCTCCTCATCCAAGCACGAAAGTCGATATATGCAAGGATAAATCGTCACATCTCTTTCTTAGAACCCCTTGCCTTTCCTTGCAAAATAATGGGGAATTTCGACCCATGTCTGGATAGACGAGTTCTCATACTTCAAATTTTTTTCATCATCCTTAGTTACCTTCAAAGGGAAAATCGATCCGTCTCTGGATAAATTCAGACATTCATTGGGGTGATCGTTACTTTGAGTTTCGAAAATTGACTAAGTATAGATCCAAAGGGGAAAATAGCCTTGCATCTGGACTCTTCATTCACACCTTTTATCCTTGGTATCCAGGTGGGGAAAATCAACCCATGTTTGGACAAATGGTTAAACACTAAGAATTTTTTCAAGAAAATGCCATTTAAAGTGGAGAATTTCATACCATGTCCGGATTTTGATCATTTTAAGTGGGGAATTTCATACCATGTCTGGATTTTCATCATTTTAAGTGGGGAATTTCATGGTACGTCTGGATTTTGATCATTTTAAGTGGGGAATTTCATGGTACGTCCGGATTTTGATCATTTTAAGTGGGGAATTTCATGGTATGTCCAGATTTTGTGTTTATTAAGGAAAATTGGTTTTCCTTAGGATTTTGACAATGTTAAGTGTGGAAAATCAATATTAATAAGAATTTTAAGATTCCTATGCATAAAATATGCCATTATAACGTATTTTGGACTATTTGACTAGCCAAAATATTAGTACACGTAGGATTTTAGGCTCAACCCACTATAACTTGATCCCTGAGGACCTTAATTTCAACATTCCCACTTTAAAATCGCAACTCGACAACTTGATTTCTCAGTCGCCCCTCAATCTTGCAAAGCTCTGAACTGCCATTTAACAACTACAAGCAAAAAGAGGGGATTCCCATTGCAATGGGGCGATGGTGTGAAAACCTCACAACACTACTCAACCATTCTTTTCTAAACAACCATTCACCTTCCTTTCACCAAAATTGGTGACACTTTCAATGGGCTAATGAAGGCAGTTGAGGTGCAGCACATGTTGCAGGATCGCAAACAAGTGAATACTAATTTTGCTGTAAAATCTTTAATACATCAAAGACAATCAATTAGCTGTTATCAATTCCTTCAGCAAGAAGGAGGTTTGGTTATTATGAAACTCTTCTATTATAGTCTATCTATTTTGTTTAAGAATTCCTTGTTCTTAATGGATCACAAGGGACAATGCTAGAGTCAACCAGCAGCTGTAGGCAATGTCCATCCAGAATTCTGGATGCACTTTACCAAATTAATTATCAATTCAAAGTTAAATGTATCATGTATAACATATAACAAATTAATAACTATTTTGATAAAATGTGCATCTGGTATTCAGACTGCTGGATAGACACTGGTGCAGCTCACCAAAAAGTAGAAAAAAGATCTGCACTACTCTTGTCATCAACAATTAGGTTGATTACGGTGGCAGATGTAACTACCAAGGCAGTGAGGAATGGAGTGTAATGGCTTGAATGTGATAACTAAAACCATTAGGCTGATATATTTAAAAAAACACCAGAACTATAAAATAAATTTTATGTAAATAAAAATGTAAAATAAAGTACAATTTAATAACTCTTTAAGTAAATAAAATAAAATAAATCTACACTAAAAAAAACTCTTAAACTAAGAATAAAGTAAAAAATGTAAATAGAACATAATAATTTCAAAATAGTTCTCAAGTAAAACATGGTAACTTATAAATAGATATAGTAAATCAGGAATGTTATCGCTCGGTATTTTTAGATAGATGTATTTAGGATATCTATAATAATTATGCTCATCTTCTTACTTTTTGGCTGTCATAGTTTTTATGTTTGCTCTGTCTCTGCTCTCTTTAAAAAGCCGTATATTTCATGGATAGAATCATGGTCAATACTAGTCCCTGGTTGAATACTTGAAGAATTTCCCTTTCATTCATGCAGGTGTTCATAAGCATATCCTAAATATTATTTTATGCTAGGAGATCTGGTAAACTGACACTTAATAAAATGCTTATCTTTGTCAAAAAGAAGAAGAGACAAAGCTAATTTATTCTAGCTTTTACTGAATGGAGATTGTTGCCAGTTCTGTTAATATTGTCCATAGTAATTGAAAGTAGTCATTTATTGAAAAGTGATTCTTGAGTTGTCTAAGAGGCACGGTTTCCTTTTTCTGACCTGAAATTCGCTGGATGCCAAGTCTCCGGTCAGATTGTAATGAATTTTCATTTTTCTGCCCCCTATCTGGTTTATATGTTAAGAACAACATTTTCCCAGGAGATTCTTCTGTAAGTGTTTCAGTAAAGAGAGAATTTTTTACATGGGATAGTTTCAACTTTCCCCTACTGTTGATATCAGATGTTGGTTGAGAATCTGACATCATTTAGAGGTAGATGAGAGAATGGTGGCCAAGCTGCTACTTGTTCAGATGCCTGAATGTCTTAGAGAAAATTGCAGCTACCCCTTGCAATATTTCCACCCAAGATAAGCATGGGCTAACAGTATTTGTTAAAGTGCCAGTATCTTGAAGACAGGTGTTGAGGAGGTGGATGCATGATGTGAAGTGTTGTCTAATTCTGTCAGTTATTGGAACTAGTTACAAATAGAAATAGACCATGAAGGATGGTTTTGCTTAAGCTTTTTACTTAAGTTTGAACTAGCTAGGAAGATGACTTGGATGCAGACAGATTTAAATAGGCATTCATTTTTACGTGCTGGAATGGTACACGAGTGTTGATTTTGCTGGAGTCATACGCTTATTGAAAAAAAGTCCATATTAATGGTAATGTCATTTAAGAGGAATGTTTTTTTAATCCATGTGTTGCTTCCTCTTATAGTCGAATGTCTGTAATTGAATATTTTGAGGAGTAATTTACTTAAATCTAAACTGCAAGGTCTAGTGTGGGTTGGTAGAATTTGGTTCACAATAAGGTATATTGCCATGTCCCTTTTTTTTGAAATAAAATAATTAATAATTATTTTAAGCAGGGTTCAGTCACTTTTATTTTTGGGGCAACTTAAATAATTCTATATTAATAAATTAAAAAAGTGTTTTCTTAAACAGTTAAATATGAAAAGTGTTTTTAGTACCTGGTGGGACGATAAAATTAAAGTAAAAAATATATAAATAAATGGAGGGACTGAAAAAAACAACCATAAAAAGAGTAGTTTTCCTCAATTTCATGATCATTCAAGTTATCTTTTGCATCCAAATTTTAGATTTGAGCAGTTTGTTCAATCTAGGGCATCCCAGGACAAAAATTCTTGGTCTGATCAGGATTTGAGAGGATTAAAAATGTTTTGAATTCCACGTGTAGGATCAAGTGCAAAAACCCTTGTTTTCAATCTTGGGTGGTGCCATCCATTAATCACGATTGTGCTGGTTTGCGATGAATTTGGATTTTGCTACAGTGTTTTGGCTAAGTTATACCATCAATTAATCACAATTGTGCTGGTTTGTGATGAATTTGGATTTTGCTACAGTGTTTTGGCTAACTTATCGGTCTCGGTACAGGCGTGGGTTCGAGTATCAGGTTTGACGATATGGAATTTTCCTCCTTGGCTACAGGTACAAGTATATACATATTTATGTATATAAATGTATATACGCATATAAATATATGTACATACATATATACCTGTATATACATATATACACTCATATACATATGTATATACTAATATATATATACGTATATACATATGTATATATATTATATACGCTTATATATGTATGTATGTATATGTATATTTATACATGTATATATATGTATGTATGTGTGTATATATATTTATAAATGTATGTATGTATATGCTTATATATGTATGTATATGCACATATTTGCATATATATACATATATGCACATATTTGCATATATAATATATATACATATATGCACATATTTTTACGTATATATATGCATATATGCACATATTTTTATGTATATATGTATGTGTACACACACACGTATGTATGTGTGTGTGTATTAAAATTTTAAAAATTATATAGTATAAAATAGTTATACTCATAATTGCCAATAAACAGAATATTTAAATACCTCATAATTTGTAAAAATGGAAATGCTCATAAATTCATAATTCAGTGATTTGTCAAATGTCAATGCACAACGAAAATTACAATAAATATTTAATAATCTTCATAGTGCTCATCATCAAAAGCACCGAAGTCAACATTTTGCTCAATTTCACTTGAACCACAAGGAGTTAGAATGCTTCTTCCACTTGCCACGTACTGTACAAGCTGCCTCGTCAAAAGAGATTTCGGGCAAGTTGTGCAACTATAACATCTAAGTCAACAGTCTTAAGAGTTAGATCCCAATTTCTCATCACCCCTTCATTGTAATCATTTCATCTCAGATGAATATTTGAGGGTTTATAATATCGAGTTTCAGATTTTTGGTCAATTTTTGAGCATCCTAAAGTGTTGGATTTGAATTGTTAGACATAGAAACTGTTTGTTCACATCATTGGAGGGTTTGGCACTATTTTTGGAGGTAGACCGGCTTCATAGACCATGTCAGCCAATGTGTTAAGCTAATAGTGGATGCATTCCAGTCAAAGAAACTTGAAGTCTACAAGGAAGATAGAGATTAAAGGATTTTTAGATGCCCAAGTCAATGCCTTAAGTCAAAGTCAGCAACAAATGGACCAACTTTTGACACAAATTTAAATGTTCCACTATTGCCCTAGTTTCAGATCTAGGGTCTTAAAGTAATAAAAATGAGTGATCAGTGAAAGCAATTAGAGAATTCATAAATCAATCATAACTTCTGCTGAATCCAACCACATGTTATTAAATGAACAAATCAGGTCGGCAAATTGCCATCTACTGTTAGGAATCAATAGTGAATCTGGAACACCCAGTCACAATTTTATAAACTGTATTGTAAACGTTCAAGGAGGACTAAATACAATGTTTTGTTAAACCTGTTATTACCAGCACCAAACAGTGAATATACAACAGTTTCAAAGTAGCATATATTTTTAGATTTACAATGATAAGATTCCCTTACTTCCCATCTTGCCACATCCAATATGGCTGATAAAGTTATGCACCAGGTCTGTCTTGCGCTGTTATGCTGGTGACCGATGATGTAAACTTTTGAGTTGCTGCCTGTCAGGTCTCTAACTCTTCTCAATAGTAGGTGCTGAACAGATATACATCCAAATCCTTCCAAATGACATGTGGGGTTTGCAACTGGGCTAAAATGCTTTCACAGAGGTGCGCCCTGGCCTGGACAGGTAGCACCATGACTTCTGCAGGTGTAAACAGCCTTCCAGTAGTGGCTATTGAGTGGCATAGTTGCCTGACAGTGCTGTAGCGGTCCCCTTCAGTCCTCTCCAAATGTAGGGCTCGACCTGAAATTCAATTCCTGTGCTTGGTAATGATGAACTCCAAGCTTGGATATGCAAATCAGGGGGAAAATTGACAAGATCAGGTCAAGGGTTTCGTGCTAATCTGGCTGGCTGCTAGGATTTTTGTCCTGGCAAGCACAACTTTAGGATTTTACTCCCAAAAATTGCATCAATATTTCATATCCTTCGCCAAGCCAGCAAGAACTCCATTTATACCTATTCAAACTCTGATAGAAAAGCAGGTTGACCAAGTTTGCACATATAAGTTGGCTCCAAAATTAACTAAACAAGGCTTCCACAATTTGAATTAAATTTTAAATATGAAATTTTATTTTTATATAATTGTTATTTTTAGTGCTAAAAAAATTATTAAATTAAATGACCTTGTGCATCTTGGGCAAAAGGGACATGAAATAACTGTTGCAAACAATTTAGAACAGGAATGCCACCATACAAGTAGAAACACCTACAAGTAAGGGGAGTGCCTCAACAAACATGAATAGCAACAAACATAGAACTGTAATCGGTTCTGCAGCTAGACCCTTCCAGATCACATTCCTATGGAAGGTAGAAGATTCATCAGGGCCACAACTACTAGAAGAGGTCAAGAAAGAATTGGTGAAGAATGATGAAAGGCCGAAATCAAAAGAAAAGGCTAAGGAAGAAAGTAAGAAGCAAGAAGATTAAAAGGGATGTAACATGCAAGTTGAAGATAAATATTCGTAAGTAGTCTATGATTTATTGACTTCTAGTTCTAATGATTGCATGTGTTAGCAAAACAGTGAGGAAGCAATGGAGGGAAATGCATCACTTGTTAGATGTGACAAGCTCAACATGGAGAAAGATGCACCAAATCACAAATGATCCATCAAATTTCCAAGTGGTGAGCCATTGATTGATTTTTAGAGTAACATTGTGAATGGACATGCATTTGAGTAAAATATCAGGTCACAAGGATAGAAGTAGTGAGGGAATCTTCCCAATTTCTATTTCAGAAAAAGAAAGCGATATCCTTGTTGGTAGCCTAAGGTATGAAAAAGATGATCATATTTCGAATTTGTTGCTTCTGTCTACGTTGCTACAAAATTCTTGTCATTATGGAAAGCATGTAGAAAAGGGTGATTGAGTAAGGGATACAACTTGTAGTAAAGGCATGTGGGCTTTGATTTGATTCAAGTTCATGATGCATATGAGATCCATGTGATATTTCAAGGGTCACAAAGTGGATAGAGGCATTGGTATTTGAGTTCTCCATTATTATTGAGGGTTTGTTGTGCATCCTAATCACATTTTGAAGGATCAATATTCACAGCTCATAGATCACTCTTGTAAGCTAAGTATCACACTTGAAGACAAGTTCGTGGGTGATGGCCAAATGGAGATAGTCACCACAGGATGCACAAGAAAAATAAATGTCAATTGAATGTTCAATATTTTATGACTAAGCATGGTATGGTATTGTTGGAATCAAGTGATGCGAGCTACAAAATGGCTTCATCATTCCTTGCATCTTGTGGGTACCACAACTTTTCAGCACTTGGTGTGCACACAAGGTATGTGATGATTCTTAAATCACGGGTCTAGGTGAGATTTCGTCTTATGATGGTAATTGTTCTACTTTGGATCAGCTTTGCATGGTCTTTGATTTTGGCCTTCCAAGGTTGCCATTGAGTACAGAGTACCATCAAGAGTTTGGGAGGAATTGTGTTGGGTATTTGCTTCCTATTATGAAAGTTATGGGCACCACAAGAAGATCTCAAGGAGAATTTCACATAAATATCATAGTAGCAAGGGATAACCAACAAGGCATGAGGGGAATGAGTGGTGATAGGATACTATTGTCAAATGAGAGAGGAAACATACTGTTGGTATACAGATTTGTCATTGCGAGTACTTCAAAATTGACCTTGTTTGCCCTGTGAGCAGTGACAACTGTGCCAACAGTTGGAGAGATTGCAATCAGATCACAACCTTCCTCTGCGTTTGAGAGGGGCACCTCCCTCATACGATAACATACTTCCTCTGTGTTTGAGAGGGGCACAATCTTTCTCTGCGTTTGAGAGGGGTATTTGGTATTTTTGTGTACTTCTCACCTGAAAGTACAAAAGGAGACGAAACAAAACTAAAAGAAAAAAAAGATAACATAAACCCCAAAAGTAGACATACAAATATTAGTTGAGATTCACAATGGATAATGATTACAAAGGGGTTTTTAGCACATAATGCAGTGATGATAAAAGAAGGATAAAAGACCCTGATATATGAAAAGATATGCTATTCCAACACATTCAAATCAAGATACTAAGAAATGATTGCATTTCATCCCATCAACTACATAGATTAGAAGACAATTGGATTTCACCATAACATAAAGATATTACTAACTTAACATATGAAAAATTAGTAATAACAACTCATGAATACATTCAAGACATACGAATAAATGCATTCTTTATTATCTTTTTGAAAATATACAAGATCAAAAACCCTTTTGTACATAGTGTAAACCCAAAAATCTGTTCGGAAATTTCTCCATAGTTTCCCCTTTGCAGAAAGTCCTCTATTACAATGCACAAGCCTTGTATTTATAGGCTCTCTTTGATAACTAAATTGTAACCACTTAGAATAACCATCTGGATAACTACTTAGGATAACTACCTAGGTAACTACTTAGAGTAACTACCCAAAGGACCACTTCTAGTAACTACCTACATGATTACTTCTAATAACTACCCTTTTGAAGATAAGCTAGGATTTACCTAACTTTTACAAACATAAAGCCCAAAAGATAACTTTAATTACAATAAGTGGCATAAGTCACTTTTACAAAAGGCAATTAACAAGCCCATAACATCAAAATAAAACCAAGACACTGATGCCACCAAAGTGAGCTCTCTGTCTTTTCTTGATCCACAAGTCATTCGTACACCAACAATTTAACCTCAAAAATATGTTCTTCAACTCCATCTGCATTTGATTGTCATTTTCTTTCATGAACACAACATTCCTTTGAATAATAAGAAGGCTTCAATAATGATATGACCAAATCTTGTGTACTCGTATTCATTGCCATCTTGAAGTTTTACTATTCGGTCATCGCGTGCCATGAGAGAATACTTGCATTTTGGAGTATTAGATCATAGAGTTAAGTTGCTTTCATTTATGCTTCCGCATTGTATACATAGGTTGTGCATGAATAACTTCTTTGGGGAGATATAATAACCACTTTTGCTTTTGTCCTCTCCTCCCTTTGCATAGTCTAGGGCCTTTCTTTTCGGTATTATAGTAGGAATCATTAACTTTTGTTTTGGGATATAGAGGAGATTCCCAAGTGAAATAACTTGCCGACTCCATGATACCCATAAGTTTGTCGGTCTCTTTGGACGCTCAACTTAGAGAAATGACCGATAAGCTCGTGTTTCAATTTAAATGAAGGTTGCATCACTTTTGAAGTAAGTCATATGTGAGGGTGCCGATAAACATCTATTTCAGTGTTTGAAGTAGAGTATATATAATCAACGTAAATCCACGGACTATTCTTAATTCAACCTTATTATCGGCAATTTTGGAGATGTTCACAACTAGTTTTCACTATATGGCTAGATAAATAATATCTCTCTTTTCCATGGCATTGAGTAGATGTCAACCAAGGATTTTGAAATTGGCTTTATATACATCCACAAGATAGCATTTCCCTGAAGTATTCTTCAGCATGTTTTCCATAATTTGTGCAGTTGGAGAAAAAGTTGATGGGGGTTGTTGTAATTCGGCTTTATGCCGTGTAATCATTTCATTTCATTCCTTGAGATGACATTTCCAGGAGGCATTTTGACAACAACTCCTGCGCGCTGTCTATGATTCACATTTTTCAATGCATGTTGTCATTGTGCTATCCACTAGACCACATTTATTTGAGGCATTTTGGCAAAGACTTTTAGTTGGACTGTCTATGATTCTACATTCTGCATGCATGTCTAACTGGGAGCAGGCTTGGAAGATACTCCTGTGCGGGCAGGGAGGATGTTGGCAATGGTTTGAAGACATTGGCATTGCTCGTGCCATTATATTTGCTTGAAATTTTGAAAACAATTTTTAATAAAACCGCATGTTTTTTCTTTGAAGCTTCCATTTGGCACAAATGGTGAGGATGGCGGAAAAGTTTGCAGAGTTTGTCTTTACACCTGCAAATCACATTTGCTTTGGAGATTCTAAAGCATTATGAACAAATCTATTTTGTGCATATCCTGCAATCATTGAATTCCATGAGGTGTCGTCTCTTTGGGATTTTCCGTCAAATAATTTTGGTGCATTGTGTATGATTCCAAATTATGTGTACATGTTGAACAGAGCTTTGTAGCTGCAACATTTGAAAAAGAATACTCCTTTCTTTTGCACGTTGATGGATGCTCATAAGCTGTCCTAAAGCTTCCCTTATTGATGCAGCGTGGAGAATGTTGGCAAAAGGTTGTTGAGTTTAGATTTACACCTGCAGCCAACTGGATTTGTTTGGAAATTTCAAAGCCTTTTTAACAAATCAATTTTGTGCAGAGCCCACAATCATTGCATATTGTTCCTTGAGATGACATATCTTTGCGAATTCCGCAAGAGTAGACCGCGGCTTGCCTACGCATCCATGTTTTTGCATGTACATCTATCAGCGCATACAATTAAAATGATTAACAAAATCTTCATTGCTTTATCCTTTGGTGGATGCTATACCTTGTTTCATGTTCCAATTTCTGGATATGCACGGAGGATGGTTGGAAAGTTTGTGAAATTTATACTTCACACTTTCTTGCCTGCCTTTTCTTGAAAGTTTTAAAAGCCTTTTCCACAGTTCTGTTTTCTGCTAATCTTGAAACCGTCGCAGTCAAGAAACAACACATCTTTGAGGTAATCTGGGAATTAGCTATTTTGTCTTTTGTTCCACATTTTTTTATGTATGTCTATCAGTGTAATGCAACTGTAACATTTAACAAAAAAAGTGTATCTTTGGGGCATTGATGGCTGTTCATATGTCACACACAGGCATCCTCTCTTTGCCTCTGCCACTTGCTTTTTAATGAAAGTTTCTGGAGCCGCTTCACCAAATGACCTGAGCAATGAAGTTCTTTTTGAAATTAGTTATAATAACTAATTCTTCCTTGAAGGAGAATGCTTTGGCTTCTTTCCTAACTTTTCAAAGTTGGCCAATTTGCCGATGATGAATTATGGTAACTAATCTTTGCCGAATGAGATTGCATTGGAAATATTATGAACTTGGCCAATTCTCCGATAGGATAATGTTGGTGTAAATCACTTAGGCTAAGTTAATAACCTGACCAAACTCAGTTTTCTTAGTTCAATTGGTGATTTAGCACTACACAGCAACTTGCCGATATGATTGATCATAGTTATTATAGCTACCCTTGCACTTAACATTTCGGTGCTATGTCAAACTTTTGAAATTTTTAAGATTCTCCAATAAAGGCCATTTCAGTCGTTTGGACATGTTTCAAAAGCTTATAAAACCTCCCAAAGCTTTTATAAGTAATGGCTTATCGGCATTTGAATCACTTTCATAACTAAGTGAAAAGGCCAATAGCTCCTAACAAAGTTTTACATGTTTTTCAAAACTTAATCGGTATTTTAAGCCACTTTGGAAAACTAATAAAATGACCAATTTAATAATAGCAATGTTTGGTTGTCGGTATCGAAGCAAACTTAACCAACTTACCACAATGGCCGATGTGTATTCACTGCATTCTAAGGCATTTGAACGGGGCAACATATGATTTTTCTCCAAAATGGTGAGATATATAACATCTCAGGATGATTGGGAATATTTTTCATTTCCAAGCTCGATTAATTTGATACAAAAATTTGAAATTTGCAAGTTCAAAACAGGGCTAACACATACTTAGGACGGTTATGAACCAAATTGTCATCACTAATGTTGCCCTCATCATCATTATCAGCTACTACATTATTTCAGTTGCACCTACACTGGTGGATATGCAGGTGTTTCCAACCATAGGAAGGAGTGTTTTTCAGTCTGTGACTGCAAATATAGGATTTTCAATCCCAATAGGGATGTTTTCAGCCTCTACATTGCTCACATTTTCTACCATTGCAAGTTATTAGTCATGAACAGCTGCAAGTTCACACATTTAATGGAGTCTCTATTGTTGGACAATGTTGGTGGAAGGGTTCAGCTGAAGGGAACAATCATTTCAGTCACCATAGTTTTTGCATGAGATTCCAAGTGGTTTTTAGCCGTTGTAAGTTGTTTCCAACACACACAATCTGATTTACATCATATTTAGAGGGGACAACTTGCTACATCATTGAAAGGTCCTCAATTACTGGATGCGTCTGAGGAGCCCTATGCATGCGCATTGGATGCGGATGCACACACTAGTGCGCTTGGATGTGTGCAAATAAGCTGGGTGAAGGAGGTTTTTTTTTTGTGAAGCATGATTAAAATCTCTGACAGAATAGATGAGCTAGGGCTTTTTGAATTGAAATATATTTGGCCGGCTGATACACTGTATCCAGAGGGATAGGCTCAAATTTGTGCATAAATGAATAAGTCTCCTCACTGTGCACTGGGACTAGGGGTTTTGCCCCATAGAAGCGATGAAAGGCGCCGGAAATGAATGTCTCCTCATGCTGGGGTAGAAGAATGGCAGGAAATGCCATCAATCTGCTGAAACCATTGCGAAAAATGCCTTCCGAAGAGATTTTTGAGGCCATCGTATACGAAGAAATATTTAGTAAGAGATTATATTATAAGCTGAAAGGATATTAAACAAGAGACGCAAAGCGTCAAAGTTCCTGCCAATAGAGAAAGAAAAGTAGGGAGATATGGAGAGAGAGTTAAAATGGATAGAAAGATATGTAATAGATAAATATATAGAGAATAAGAGTGGATGAAATAAATATAAAGATAGAGATAATAAGTGATTTATAGAGAATATAATGATAGAGAGAGTTAGAGAATTGAGAAAATTAAGCTATCAAGCTTTGTAAAACGACAAATAT
>MU224538.1:1719163-1784501 GCA_018584345.1 Thuja plicata | reverse complement strand
AACTTACTAAAAATAGTAAGTTTCCAAAAATAGCAGCTTTGTACAAAATAGCCCTTACTGAATAGAAAAACACATATTTTTGGGTGATGCAAGATTGCCCTTACACCCAGGATGCTCCTGCATCAACTAGTTTGAGTACTTGGTGTTCTTTACTGGCAACCTTGAATCCAGGAGGTTGTGTCATGTACACTTCTTCCTATAACTCACCATTCAGGAAAGCACTCTTTACGTCCATTTGATGAACTTGCAAATCACACTGAACTGCCATGGCGAGGACTAATCAGATGGTGCTCCTTTCTGCAGTGGGAGCAAAGGTCTCTTCATAATCAATTCCTTCCCGCTGAGAGAAGCCTTTTGCAATAAGATGAGCTTTGTACTTATCTAGAGTACCATCAGCTTTGTATTTGACTTTGTAAACCCATTTGCAGCTGATGGGTTTCTTTCCTACATGAAGATCTGCCAGAACCCAAGTGTTATTTTTCAATAGGCTATGATGCTCAGTTTGCATAGCTTCTTCCCACTCAGGTATCCCTTTTGCCCCTGTGTATGTTTGAGGTTCATACACACTGTGAATATTGGCCATGAGAAAAATTTACAGAGTTAGAAGGTTTTCTCTTCTTCCGAGCAATTCTACCCTCGATGAGCTCATCATCATGAAGATCGCCGATTGTCTTAGCCCACCATTTAGGCCAGAGAGTAGAAGTGCTGACATGAGAAGCATGAGGTGCAATGTGATCATCATCAACAAATAGAAGATCAAATGAATCTTGAGCAAAATCAGGTGGTGTGGCTGCATGTTTGGGTTAGCTTGCAGGAGAAGGAACTGATGGAGAGGCAGGAACAAGAACAGTTGGAACCTTCTTAGCTAAAGCCCTCACATTAGGTGGACATAATGGGAGACAGATATCCAAGTCTTGAGCTTGCAGAGACTGATCCTCTGAATTCATAGCTGGAGGAGAGAGCTGAAATGGCCCTCGCTCCTCATAAAAGACCACATCACGACTGAAGATGAGACGATTAGTCTCGATGTCAACCAGGCGGTAGGCTTTGTGATTATCACTGTAGCCAGTGAGCATGAGTTTCTGGCTCTTGGCATCTAACTTGGTGCGTTTAGCATCAGGGATCCAGACAAACGCAGTGGAGCCAAAAACTTTGAGATGACTGATTCTGGGCTTACGTGACCAGGTCTCTTCCGGAGTCTGCTTCTTGACAGCCACTATAGGAGAGTGGTTGAGAAGATAGACGACAGTGTGAACAACTTCAACCCAAAGTTTCTTTGGAACTTGTTTGTGTTCAAGCATAGACCGGGCCATTTTGGTGATCGTGCGGTTGTGACGCTCAACGACACCATTTTGCTGAGGGTTGTAGGGTGTTGTTAAGGCACATTATGCCATGTTGATCACAGATATGGGAGAAGGCAGAGGAACAAAACTCTCCTGCATTGTCAGTTTTAAGAGTAATAATATGTTGACTAGACTCTTTTTCTACAAATGATTTGAATTTTTGAAATACAACAAACACCTCTATTTTTTGATGAATGAAATATACCCACATTTTACATCTGAAATCAACAAAAAGTAAAAAATACCTGGACCCAGTAATGGAGGGAGTAGCCATAGGTCCACAAACATCAGCTTGAACCAGTTGCAATACCTTAGAAGCTCTCCAGGAGTCTCCATCTGAAAAAGGAGTGTGATGTTGCTTCCCAGCCTGACATGCTTCGCAAACTCCAAGATTCTGGATTTGAATCTTCAGTAGTCCAATGACAAGATCTTCCCGAACAAGCTGAGAAAGATAGTGCACATTCAAGTGCCCATATCGCTGATGCCAGAGTGTACTAATTTAAAGAGCAACAGGCTGCCATAACAACCTCTTGAGAATCCCTAGAGTCAATAAGTCGGAAAGTACCATGATCTTCAACACCAACGACAATTGTGGACTGAGTGTCCCGATCGATGATATTGCATTGATGTGAACTGAAGGTGACATCAAGTCGAGGAGAATGTCTCAGAATTTGACTAATGGAGAGAAGATTGAGTTCCATCCCTCGAACATGGTACACATCAAGGAAAATCAGTTTCCTTCCTCTAGACTGAATCTGGATATTGCCTCTTCTGGCAACTGTGTACTCTTCGTCTGCAAAAATAATTGAATTTGAGAATGGCTAGAAATCGAATGACTAGAAATCTATGAACCAATCCCGCCAATGAGTGAAGTGGTGGGAGGCACCTGAATCAATATAGTAGGCAGGGGATTTTATATGATCTAGTAGGTCTTTTAGCCATGAAGGCGTAAAAGGCAAATTCACCTGGCTTAGTGTGCTTCGCAGCATGTGCTTGAGGCTGTGAACTAGATTGCTTGGCTTGAGCAGCTAAGCGTTTCCAACACTCCAACTTTATATGACCAAACTTATCACAGTGGTTGCACTGAACATTTTTCTTCTTCAGGCCTTTTGATGACTGAGCAGAAGGATTCTGCTGAGAAGACTGAGAGAACTGATAGTTTCTTGCGGATTTAGCTATAAGAAGGCTTCAGTGTTAGAAGATGAGCTGGTACTACTGCCGAATTGCTGTTTCGAGCGATCTTGTGTTAGAAGCATTATACAAAGATTAGAAAACGAAACATCAAAGTGAGTGGAAGCAATGTTGAGAGTTTCAACAAAGTGCTCATAGGAAGATGGGAGATTCTTCAGGGTGATCACCACCATGTCTTCTTCCATTTTGCGTCCAATGACTTCCAACTGATCTCAAATATCCTTGATTTTATTGAGATGCTCCTGGATGGATACCTGATCATCCATCATGATTGAGAAGAGCATGTTCTTCAGAAAGAATGCACGACTTTTGTCCGAGGTTTCATGCAAACCTTTCAGATGGCTCCAAATTTCTGCAGTTGTTTTACTGGAAAGAACCTGCGAGAGCTGATCATCAGTGACGGAAAGTTTGATGAGCATGACAACTTCTTGATTCTGCTCATCAAATTTGTCTTGCTCCTTGCCTTCATCTTCAGGACTGGTTGTCTTGCCCATAACAATTTTCTCAAGACATCTGTATTAAAAAATTGTCATTATATGTTGCTTCCACATATTGTAATTTCTGCCATTGAATTTCTAACTCCCCTCAAGCAGAATATTTGTCAAAGACGCCATTGTAGAAAATTGAGGTCAAAAAGAGGTTGATCGGATGGCGGCACAAGTATCGAGGCAGAGGATGATCAATGCGAGATTTGAACAGGAACTGGGTCAGAAAAAAGGTACTGATTTCAAGGCGCAACAACAAATATATGGGCACGAATCCCAATGCAAAAATGTCGGAAGACCCAAATTTTTTTGTTTGAAACCCAGATAAGCTTTCGAAAAGCCTTGAAGGAATCTGTGATCAAAATTTCAATCTGACCAAGAAATTAGAGGCTTGTAAACAAACCCTAGCCGGCTGGAAATGGTGGTCTGTAAATGAAGAAATCCCCCCTGGAATCTGAAAAAGAGTGACAGTTGGAGCCACGGATTGTGTCTGTAGAATGAAGGCGACCAAGAAAATGGTTGAGTTTGCTGATAATGAGCCACAATTTGGAAAAACAAAGGCATAGAATGCAGGAAATTTCGTCTGCAAAAGGGACGACCGCAAACAAAGTCATGCAGACAAGAAAACCCGAAAAACACATAAGCCCTAGGTGCTAGTGTAGAAAAAAGGTAACGGAAAGGTCGCGTAGGCAGAAAAATTCAAAAAAATGACTGACGTTTTCAAAAAATGCCTCCCGTAAATGAAGAAACATTGAAACTTAAAAAAAAAACCCTGTCTGTGATGTTGCAAGCAGAAATCACGTCAAAAAATGCAGGCACGGGCAATCGATAATGCAAGAAATAAACCCAAAAGGCTTACAATCGTGGTTGGAATGCATAGGAATAAAACCAAAAAATGCAGAGCTTGGGAAAAATGAGCACAAACTGAGAAGAATCGACGCCCAACCAGCCTAGAAAGCAATCGCGTGGAAAAAACGACTCAAATACAAACGCGAAAATAAAACGTTGCACGGATATTTTACCAAAAAAATATTTGTAGGATCTCAAGTTTTTTTGTTTTCGAAAAAATTGAAGATGGATAATTTCAAACTAGAAATTATAAATTTTCTTCGAAAAAAATGGCCCTGATACCATATTATTGCAATGTAATTGGTAAAATAATTGAATGATTTACTGAATGTACAAGACACTCAGTATATAGATTACAAAAGAGACGTTATTAGAAACATTCTAATAACGAAAGAATAAAAGAATATTAGAAACATTCTAATATTTACAGGATACACAACATTGACCATTAAATAAAAAGATATTTGGAGATATTATTCTAATATCTGAGAGAAAGAAAACCCTCTTGAATTCAACATTTGAGATCAAGGATGAAAACCTTTGTTTCCAATTTTGGATGATTCCATCTAGGAATCACGATTGTGTTGATTTGTATTTCACTACAGGTCTGTTTCGCTACAATGATTTTGGCTAGACAAAATCATTTATTTCATCATCGATGCATATTTGAGGGTTTATATATTGAGTTTCAGATTTTGTGGCAAATTCTTGGGCATTCTAAAGGGCTGGATCTGGTATGTTACAGTCATAGGAGTTGCTGGTTGACATCATTGTAGGGTATTGACACTATTTTTGGAGGTTGCCCAACTGCTTAAAAATTCAGAAATTTTATTTCAAGGGTGCCGAACTGTTTTTTGAGATATTTTTTGCTGATTTGGGAGGTGCCAGACGCTAGGACAGTCCATACATGTTTATTTGACATTTTGAGCTCTGATTTGTGTTTCCATGGTCTGATCTACATTACATCAGCAACAAGGAGGGTTAAAGAATTGTTTGGTCATTGTAAGCTCCTACCACAGATATACAGCTGTTGTAAGGGTACCAGTTCGTACAACCCTTAACCAAGCTAGATCAGCCGGTTGTTCCACTCCAATAAGGTTTATGTGAGTTCAAAATTATAATTTCAGATCTGATTTTTGTTTTAGAGCAATTTACAACTTGTAATCATCAAAAAGTCAATAAAATTAGACTCCGAGGGTTTCCAAATTTATGTTTGAATCTGATCTGAGCATTTGAAGCAAGCTAGTATTTCTACTAGCCATTGAATATGTCAATTTTGATTCAGATTCGGCTTATGAAGTGTTTGAGGGTTTGATAAAGTATTTTCCATCATTAGTTTCAAATTTTAATTTGCTTTTTCATTTTGTTTCTTCTTTAAAAAGAAATCAGAAATATAAAAAAAGTATAAAACCATAAAAGAAATAAATATAAAAGGGACATTACATGTATTGCCAATAATTTTAACCATTAGGTATTCAAGGATTCAAGAGCTTAGCCAAAGAATTGAATCCATATTGGGACTCCCATAAGTTTTTCCTCTGTAGGACCCATTTTGAGTTTTTAGAGCAATATTCTCATATTTTTGGAACAGTGCTACTGATATAGAAACTATACATTCCTAAAATGTGGTCTCTCTATATTCCCTTGGAGTTTAGACCAAGGTATCCACAAGCACTGACAATCTTTATGCAGCCATGAATGGTCGAGTTTTCCATTGTCCTTTCTTGAAGTGTATAGTGGACATCAAAAGCCCCCTATAAATTTGCATATTAAAGCTCTTTCTTTGAATCCCCAACAATTTTCTAGAAAGGAATTACTGCGTGTTGCATCACTATGGGTTCACCTCCTCGCCCCCCCCATCTGCTCACTGGTTATAGAGGTCAACTGCCTTCTAGAGGCCTTTGTGGGCTCGTTACACCTACAAATGAATGTCCAAACACTTACACAACAATGCCAAGTCTTTCTAACCTTCCCAAATACGCTCCAGCATAAACAGGGCTACTTGGTTGATGCAACTATTCAGAATTACTGTCAATTACAGCATGAAAAGAACCCCTTCACATTACAAACAAGGGGAGTTATAGGGCAGTAGTCCCCAAAGAGTGAGAATTACAGATGCTCTAACTCTTGTGTCTGTGACTCTGTTTTTTTTGTATCTGTAATAGTTTTGGCCTTAGGCATAACTATTTTCTATACCTTGCTGTTATCAGTGATGGGTTTATTTGCAGGGGAGCTGGTACATGTCTGTTACTATTTTTTTGCACCTCATTGTAGTCCCCTTGGGTGTCTAGATCACTCAGGTAACTACTGTTTCTGTTTCTTACCTTTCTTGGATCCCTGAAACTATGTGTTTAATTTTGCTTTAGGGGAATTTTATGTCTTGTCTTGGTGTTAGGAAGTCTTCTAGAATTAATCATTGTGGCTAAGGGAGTCAATTTGTTAATCTTACTGATTGAATTTTGGGTCAAGGTTAATACCAAATATTATGAAGTATTAGATGTGTCTTTAAGGGAATACAACCAAATATTGAGAGTATAGTTGGAATGAAAATTGATTTGGTTTCTTTGGTCCTTGCATAACCGCAAGAAATTTTGTAGGAACTGGAAACACAGGGTGGAGACACATTAGTAAAGACATTATACTGCATGCAAACATCCTGTTTCAAGGTCAGATCTTGCTAGAGGAATTATCCAACAGAAATATTCAATCCTCCAGAAACCATGACAGGAGGTAGTTTGGCTTTACATGAATTTTGGGGAACATATGAAGATATGAATGCCTCAGCCTATGCTGTCCTCAGTTGTAGCAACTATCAACCCATCAAACAGTGGAAGCATCTTTGGTCTCTTCACACCTTTTCTAAAATCCAGACTTTCCTATGGCCTATGCCACACAGAAAAGTTCTACCTATGGATTATTTACAAAAATGGGGATTGTTAGGGCTAAACATCTTGCCTAATTGCAAACATCCTTGGTGACTGCTTGCTTAATATTTTCTTTGTTCTCTCGCAATTCATTTTTGTTCTCCCTTCTTACACTATTATTAGGTATTACTTACCCCTTGAATTTACACATTGTCTTATTAGGTGCACAGTTCACACATCCTCATTTTCCTCATTTGTCTTTGTACAAAGTCTTCTTTCCCAATGTTTTACATTACCCTTGCCTTTTTTTTTGTGTTTTTTCCCATGTTTGTATCTCTAGCTGGTCACACAACAATTGGATTCTAACATCCACTTGCCTTTATTAATGCAGTGGATGAGTATTCAACTCACATCATGTGACTGTACAGCAGTTAATGGCAATAAATTTGACTTCAGAAAGACATGAAGTACTTCGGTGAATTGCCATTAACCCTATCAGGAGCAGAGGTTTTAAGAGGCCTTCAATACATAATGTAATATTCATGGTAGAAAATCAGAAGAAAGAAAGCACTGGAAAATCTCCCTTTTATGACAATTGGACTAGGGTAGTCAAGAATTTTGATGACCTTGTTTATGAGGTTCATGTACAACAGCCTTGTTTGAAAAAGTGCTTAGAATCCCTTTGTGTGACAAACTCCAATTATTTATAGGGACAAATCAATATTAGTTTTGAGGATTGCTTGATGGCATGGTTTGCTTCTACAGGTCTTTCAACCAAATTAGCTCACCTTGGAAACTGCTAAGTTTATTGCAATGAATAATTTCAAGATCTTTAGACTCCTTGGAGAATATATGGAAGGAACTGTGTCTTGTAAATGTAAATACGTAAGCACTCCAGACAAGTGTCTACAAGTCTTTTTGAGGAGGCACAAAGGTTACGAAAGAAACTCTGGAAATGTGAAATGTCAACAATAAGATGTGTTCTGGTGCTACTCCCCTCATGTGAGGACAAATCCATCAGAATCGATCATGAAGAGTCTGTTAATAATGTGATGACCATAGAGATACAGACTCCAAGCCCAACAACAAGATGTCTATCAGCTAAGAGTTCTTGCATATTTGAGGTAACAGTGTCCCCTAGTATGCTATAAATATTTCAAAATTGCACTAAACACATTTTCCAGTACTTATTGCCAATCTATTTGCAATGAGATGGTACAAGGAAGACTTGTAATGGATTGTGGCAGATTTCTTTATACCAAGTAACTGTACCTCCCCATAATTTCATCATTGATAAACTGATTGGGTAGCTAGTAGCTAGTAATGACGCCTTCGTATGTGAATTGGTTGGTAATTTATAAACCAGAGTTATAGTAATATCTTGTTTTTATCCACTTGATGTTGATATTGCTTGCCACCACAGTGAAATAATTTTTTTTTTTGATGTCAACAAAAATGGACTAAAGCTGAAACTACATTTCTTACTTGGGCATGACAATTGAACGAAGAGGTAATAAATAATAAGTTTAGCAAAGAGGAACATTGGTAATGTTTCAATTCTTCATCCCATCAATTTACCACGAAGAGGATTGTTGCTGCTAAACTCTAAGGAAAAATGATTAATTAATTTCTTCTACCAACACCAAATCCTTCCTATGCTTACTAAACAGAAGTGTTGATCTCATTAGAATGGTGTGTTCAAAGGATGCAATTTTTAAGAGTCAATAGGTGCAATGCCTTTGAGCTCAGATTGTTTGAAGTAGCCCTTTAATCCCCAAATTTCATCTTTTATCTGTACATTGTGAAAAGTACATTTATTCTCGAACCATGATAGTATTGTTGACAAAAAATTCACTGTCACATTCTTCATGCCATTTATGTTGCAACACAGGAATTATGAACAAGAAGCTAGCAAATATCAGCGTCTAAAAGAGTTTGTCCTTAGAGTTCATGCACAAACTTGAGGAACGTAATCAACAATGAAAAGGCAACTTTCTATGTGATATTTCATGGTTATTCTCATATTTGCACTGTTGTGAAATAACTTTGAAATAGAAATAAGTGAAATAACTCAATTATATATACAACTTGTTACACATATAATGTGTGTAATGAGCGCAATGACCATATTAGTATATTCTATTGAAATCAATTCACTTGAAATGTTTGTGAACATTCTTTGAGTTCCACTGGGGCACACTAGATATTTTTTGCCTAAAATAGTAATAGTGCCATTTTATTTATTTATTTTGGGAGTAAAGCACATCTGTTGTTTCGTTTGCCTCCTTTTTCTATTTAGTATTTTTTAAACTTTTGTCAGACATTGTGCTTGCGATAGATTAAAAGAACAGTCAGTTTAGAGGTGTAATGTTCCCTTTTGTAATGTTCCCTTTTGTAAATGCCCAAAATCACAAATTCCAAATAGAACAAGAAATAGAATAGGATTAGTAATGTTCACGTACTTGTTTGAGATCCCGAAACATGTTAGGAAATCATTGAAACATAATCCACAAAATAGATCTTCCTTATTAGAGACATTAAAAACATAGATCATTTCAACTAGGGTTAGGAACATTAAGTTATTAATCATAAGATATATTTAATTTATTGATGGAGTTCAACCATACGAGAGCTAGAATAAGGGGCATATTAGGGTGCCTTAATCAATCCTCTACCCTAGGCCCAAGAGCGGATGCTATCCGTCTTGGTCTAAGTGTCCCTTACCATCCATATGAGACAATGTACTGAGTGGGGTATCCATAGTCGATCAGTTCTCTACCCTAGGCCCAAGAGCAGATGCCATCCCTCTTGGCCTCATGTGGTCCTTGCCATCCATATGAGGGGGTGTACCTAGTGAGGTGTTTGTAGCCAATCAATCTTCTACCCTAGGCCCAAGAGCAAATGCCATCCCTCTTGGCCTCGTGTGGCCCTTGCCATCCATATGAGGGGGTGTACCCAGTGAGGTATCCATAGCTGATCAATCCTCTACCCTAGGCCCAAGAGCGGATCTCATCCCTCCTGGCCTCATGTGGCCCTTGCCATCCATATGAAGGGGCGTACCTAGTGAGGTATCCATAGCTGATCAATCCTCTACCCTAGGTCCAAGAGCAGATGCCATCCTTCTTCCTTTGCCACTCTTATCCTCCTTCCTATGATTAGAGTTTCTTATTATAATGAACAACCAAGGTAAGGGTTTGAGGAAACTACAATAGGGTGTTCGGAGCGTCCTTCCCTTCTAAGCCCAAGGGCGGGCATCCTTGCGCTCCATTGGCCTCATGGCATCCTTGTGCTCCATTGACATGCTTAGGAGAGAACCTCATAGCAGTTTCTCCTCCCTTGTAATCACCTATTATCCTTACCATGATTATTTACATTAAACACATAAAAAATTACACATTATTGCATGTATTCTTCAAGTAAGAAATCACATAATAATGATATCATATTCATACACATTACACATAAGCCAGAAATCATAAATAGGACCATTATTCATAAGCAAGAAATTGTATAGAAGACCCACTATGCTGCTTATTATAAGAACTGATACTTCATACCAATATATAAATAGTATTCAGATTCTGTATGCAAAGTGAGATCACTGTGTGTAAGATCGGATTGGTTTGATGCTTTATACAATTGCTGATGCTTGTCGATGTTCTGACTTCATTGTTCATTCGATTGTTGTTGAATGATTTATTGATTGAATGAATTCCTTTGATTTGATGTTTCGAGGTACTGTTGAGTGATGATTAGATGATAGAAAAGACATGATATAATGAATGCTAGTTTGATATATTGGTGGATGATGATTGGATGAATGCTGATTTGATAGAGTGATGCTTGATTGCTGAATTGTAGGTTTTCTTGATCCCAAGATGAAGGGACGATTGATGTGTATTGCTTGTTATTGCTGATTGATTGTTTGCTTGATTTATTGAGGGATTAATGATTGATGGATGAAGGATTTGTTTAGATGGATTTGAGTGATGATTGATAAGTTCTACAATACTTGGAATTAAATCTCCTTATAATTTATTGGTGAAAGGGTCACCACCTTTCATAAGAATTGAGTCACCATTTGTCATTGTTGCTTTTGAGAAAATATGTTATTCTCCAAATTGATCTCCCGTGGATGTCCTCAAATGAAACCTTCTCCCCTTTATATCTTCCAATGTGGGGAAGAGTTGCACCTCTTCATCATGGCTGCCCTTTGCAATGGTCACACTCGCAACCCTCCACAATTATCACCCTTTGGAAGTGTCACAACCCTCATCATTTCTACCCTTGAAATAGTTACGAACCTTTATAATTGTCACTTTTTGAAAGAGTCACAACCCTTCATAAATTTTACCCTTTGAAGGAGTCACTTCCTTACTTTCTTCTCATTTCTTTTTTCTCTTCCATTAATTTTTACTTGATTCACAACTTCCCCTTTCTCTTCCTTCCTCTCTCCTCTTTCAAATGAAGTTCTCTTCCCCCTTTTTATATCTCATGTTTGAGGGAGACACAACTTTTCATTTCATGCCCTCTTGACTCTTCATTAACTTAACTAAACTTCAATTATGTTATATTTTAATTTTATTCTTGTATATTTATAATTTTAATTTTATTTTTTTGTTCTCTTATATTTTAAATTTATTATTATTGTTTATTATTAAATCCCATTTCAAAAAGGGGACTTTTCAAGAGGATCTCATGTTGATATCACATGCATGATGGTGCAGGAACTGATGACATGCCAGCACACATAAAGTCTTCATTGTTTGGTTGCTCTCTCACGTAAGCAGCCATTAACCCAAAACTATTAAGCAGAGTGCATCTTTTAGTTTTTTCTATAGACTTCCTAAGTGTCTTTTTTGTCTGAATAGTATTTTTAGAATAAAGAATTGTTGCAGTTGCTCTGGAGAACTTTTAGTGAAGGTTACCTGTGCATTAAAGTATTCTCCCTTATTTTGCAGTATACCAATAAAAGATGGACGCCTTGACATGGGAACATGGCAGGTAAGTTGCAAATAAATGGATAGTTTATGGTATATGGTTTATGGTCTCATATGTTAAATCTGAAACTGCTTTTTTGAACTTATATGCAGGGAATTTGGCTTTGTGAGCACAGAGATCATGCTAGTTCTCGCACTATTGTAGTTACAATGAATGGAATGCCCGCGTGAATAATCAATTCATAACTTATGGTTGAATCTGGCATAAATCACATCTTTATCAGGAAACTTATAATGATCTTTAAATGTAAATTTAATATGGTAAATATGGAATTAATATAGCTCTATCATTGTATTGCTTGGGCAACAATTACTTTGTAAGTTTGTAAGAAGTCAAGCTTCCAAGTGTAATATGATTGTTTGTCTGGGTGTCATGTATAAACATTTGTTGGACTTAATTTCCTTCACTAGAATCGAAGGAGAAACCATAAATAGGTTGTGGCATACCATTGCATCTAGGTCTATTAAATGTGTGATTGACTATAACGATTGGGTTTTCTACTTCCTAGCTTGATTTTCTTATTTTCTGTGTTACATGAGGATGCATTCCCAGCCCTCACACCCCCATTCCTGCCTGCAATGGCATTTCAGTAATGGGGGGATGGCAAGGGGCGTCCCCTGGCTGTCCCCAAAAAGCTTCAAAATTCTGAAATGTTTTGGAAATGCGTTGCAGGAACAGGCAATGTTGCAGGGATGTCTGAGATCTATTGACCGTCTCGGGGATGGCCAGACATCCCTGATGGCAAGGCAACTTTTTATGATTTTTTTTTAAAACAAATTCTTCACGAGATTAAAATACTGTTAGCTTTTTTTTTCAGGAATCTGAAGAAGTTATATAATTGTTTTATTACTATTTTAAAATTCTTTAATGATGTTAAAAATAGTGTTAATTGTTATATAACTTATGTTATTAGCTACAAAATCTGAATCGTGATATATTTATTGCTGTTAGTTTACTGTTGCTGCTGCCCCCTCTTCATGATTAATTTTATCCCCCCCCCACTATTGTCCCCAAAATGCGGACTGCAAACTAGTGTCCACCCATCATCCCTAAAATATGTTCTCCAGACTGCTGTCCTCAAATTGTACGCCTTTCCATCCCGCTGTTCGCATCCTGTTACATGGCTTAATTTGGGCAAACTAGTTATTTTAAATTGATAGTAACTTCCAATGTGTTTGGACCAACTATGAAAGGCAACATGAATAGTGTTCCAAAACGAGAAGCTATCCCTTGCTACCATTCCATGTCTCAAGATACTGTTAGCTTCAAGGGTGGTTCTGCTCGCAAATTTGAAGCTCCCTGATCTTCAGGTTACTTGGATGTACATACTTTACACCCTATGAGTTTTGAATCAAGAGCTCTTTGGAATACAAAGCCTTTACTAGTTGGCCTGCTTCCGTTCCCTTTTGAGATAACCCATCCTTTGAAAAAAAGACAGAATTTTGATAGAGTTTTAATTGGGCTGTTAGGTACATCCATCCTTATTTCATTTTTTCCAAACCATGAGTTTTCTTTTCCAATTGTAATTTGTTTAGAAATAAGTGGAAAATTTGTTCAAAATTTATGAAGCATTCTCTTAGTTTAGAAACCAGATTTTCCATGACTAATTCTGGGTATTTTTTAATCGATTTTCTTTATATGATTTCACTAAAGAGATACCGATCTTTGAAATTCACGCTAATTTTATGCAGCTGAATAATTTAGGCTTTCTTTATGTGTGGGTCTTGTTGATGCGAGTTTTATTCCACTACAACATGTGGAATCAAATACCCCAACATTTCAAAGTGAAACACTTAGATACTCAATCCTCTCTTGAATAAGGTCACTTTTTATGTTAAGCTTGTAAAGTAAGATCACAAGGTGACTTCAAGGTTCCCTTCAATTGTGGATATTCACTTAGTGTAATAATGTGATTTACTGGTAATCACTTAGGGGACTTGTGCCATTCATTCAATGGATATCATCTGCTTGTACTTCTAAAGATTTAGCGTCAATGTGCAATGAAAATATGATTTTTTGATTTCCAACTCTTCAACTCTCAACTTAAATTGAAACTCAACTCTACTTCTAGTCTTAACTATGAATGGAAGGAAGTATGGATGACTTGGACTCTACTAGATGTGGTTTTATCAGGGATTTCCATCCACCTAGTGCAAACTTCTAAGGTATACTCAAATGATTTTCATATCAATATCTTCTCTTCAATCCCGTCAATGGATGCAAACTAAATATTAAACATCGATTGAAGTTAAAAGCAATCACTAGCATACCACACAAGACACTCTTAACATTAACAAGAGGCAAGTGGACTAGTTTTGTTCGAGTTAAACAAATAAACATCTACAATTTCTTTCATCCGACTAAGCTACTTCTATTCAACATGAAATGAAATCCTAATCTAAGTGAGAGATGTAAAGAATCATGCAATACTTAAAACAATATTAAGCGATCCACTATGAAGACCAACAATGAATCATCAATTATTTCAATAGCATTCTAGCAACAATTTGATCAAGTCTCTCCCTTGGCTAGCTTACCTCTACTCCTAGCTCTCTAATCTAATTGTCTAACTGTTACAAATGGGAAAGCTTTGACCTATTATAGGTGTTTTATTACAATGAAGGGCCAAGATCGATTCAAGATCAAGGGCTAAGATTTATCCCTACAAACCCTAATTAGAGTTGCCAAATTGCAAACCAATTACATGAGGACACTACATTGTTGGCCAATATGAAAATTACTAAGCTTTTGAAAGCCAATGAGAAAATTGTACACTTGGCATATTGATTGAAAGTGCCTGCAATTGAAATTTTTTGATTGGGGAAGACAAGTGGGTGCCACCTCATCATCTTTATTCTCTACATTTGATCAATCCTTTGATGGAGAGAAAACATCTCTTGATAATCAACATTGTCCAGCTTTGATTAACTCTTTTGAAAATATCAATCTCTTGGGGATAATTGTGATGGTTCATATTCCCAAATTGCTTAATCTTTCGAGTGTTCTCCATCCTTTGAAATTTTCCTCATGGCTTTGACTTGGATTTGCATCTTGAATCTTGAATTTGATTGCACTTTTGATAAACTGTTTTGAATCTCCTCATTTGAAACCTTCGAGCTTGAGCCATCTCCTTGTAGCATTCACTTACTCTCTCCACCGTCGATCTCTCATCTTTAGCTATTGACATCCTCCTCCCTACCATTACAATTCCACACCTAGACTTCGAATTCAATTTACATGGCTCTAACTTGGATTTGCATCTTGAATCTTGAATTTGATTGCACTTTTGATAAACTGATTTGAATCTCCTCATTTGAAACCTTCGAGCTTGAGCCATCTCCTTGTAGCATTCACTTGGTCTCTCCACCGTCGATCTCTCATCTTTAGCTATTGACATGCTCCTCCCTACCATTACAATTCCACACTTAGACTTTGAATTTCAATTTACATTAGCATATCAAGGATTTGTAATTGACAAGCTAGCCTTTACTAAACTTTTAAAATGCTTCTCCTTAATGCCTTAATGAAAATCCTATCACTTGAATTTTTAGTTTTTCTTTTATGATGTTTCAATTAATTTCAAAGAAAAAATAAAAATTTGATACGGATTCAACCAAGTTGAATTTGCAATCAAACTGATTGATCTCTTTTATTAGATTTGAATTCATTGTATTTAAATGAGGATTTGGATCAGATTGTATTTCATTGATCGATGTTTCACTCTAAAGATTGATCGAATATCCTCTCATGCCAATTGGGCTCTCCTAGCCGTCGACGGAAATAAGGCATAGCCGCGGATTATGTATCCTTGGGGGATGGCGGAATCTGCCATCCCTCAAAAAATCTCCTTGATACCAATTGGACCCCGTAATCATCCGCCACGCGCTATCCATCTCCATCACTTACATTGACAAGGCAACATTGATGGAATGGTTTCTCCCTTCTTTGATCGGGTCGCTTAGTTAGGGAGGTGAGAATCATAGAGTTGTGAGGATTAATACTCCTTGGAGACTGGCGAAGTCCGCCACCCTTCAAGGATTTTCCTTGATTGCACGTGCCCTCTCAACACTCGAACTCATGGTGCCCCCTCTCGTTCGTCCTTGCACTTATTTGAACGTGACTTACTAGTGCCCGCGGTGCTCTTAGTTGGTGGGATTTTTGGAGGTGGGCGAGGATTAATGACTCCTTGGAGGGTGGTGAAATCAGCCACCCTTCAAGGATTTTCCTTGATTTCGCACTTCATCCCTCCATGCCCCGTTTGCTCTCAAACCTACATTGTCTCCATTTAGTTTATCGTACACTTGATTATGAGTTTGCCACATATGTTTGTTTGAATCAAGTCATAAAATAGACTTCACTTGAAGGTGGAAAATTGGTGCTTTTGAGGCTTTGGAATCCTAGGAGGGTGGTGGAATCCGCCGCCTCCTAAGGGTTCTTGCTCATCACTTCAAGTTGTTTCCACCATCACTCGTTCCCCCTTTTTACTTAGTATCAAGTGCCTTCATCGCATTACAATGTGAGCATTGGAGCTTGTTTTAATCGAAATTGGGCATCACCAAGACCTAGTTTCATGCTTCATCTCCCCTTTCAACCTAATTCCTTAACTCCTCAAAGTTTTGGGCCTCCATATACATTCACTTGTCCCGACTCAAAACTAAGGACTTGACTGAGTCTGAACTAAATCCCTTACTTACTTCATTAATCCAAAATTTTCTTCCTTCTATGGCCTAGAGACTCGGGAATGCCACTAGCTAAGACCCTTACAACCTCCTACTCTGACTGCTAAAGCAAAAGAGGGGGTCCCCATTTACAATGTGGCGATGACGTGAAAACCTCACAACATGTCTTTAGATATTTAGACCCCGAAACCTCATTTATTCCATTTGATATAATTAACAAATAAGGTGTTGAGCGAATGCTTCCATTGTCAATTACATTTTATGTATTTTGATTATATCTATATTCTTCTCGAACTATTACTCTAATATCCCTGTTTGTAAAAAGTACAAACCCCAGGTCACAGTTATAAAAGTTTGCAGGAAGGGGATACTACCAATATTAAACCCTAGTTCACTTTGTAGGGCTTTGCATACAATCAAATCTAAGTATAAAATCCTTATCGTTTCTTGATGAGTTGATCTAGAAAATACAGTTTGTGTTTAATTCTTTAATATAATGTTCAAAACTTTGTTTAGGAAAGACCGAATGTATCTTGAACTAGTTTTATCTCTAAATCTGCAATGATCTACTTAATGAAATGACTTTGAAATACCTTCAAACATGCTCGGTATCTACCTTAGAATGACTTGACTTGATGTTAGTTGAAAGAATATTTTAATTCAAACTAAAATTAATCAAACTTCCACAATGCTGATCTTCCGGTGAAATCAATACCTAGAGGGTTTTCATTCTTCAGTTAGTTGAATCGTAGTTCCATGGAATTCTAAGGAATTGTGGGTTTTTTTCTTTGCAATTCTAGATTTAGAGAGGTTTCATTCTTCGGTTAATTGAATCATAATTCCATGCTGCACAAATAGTAAACAAATTTTAAATATTGTCTCCTAGTATCAAATTGTTTAATGCTTCTTGATTAATAAAGTTCAATTATAATTTATAATAATATATAATTCTTGATCGTATCAATTTTTTTTTGTATTAAGCATTCATGTATATTGTAAAGTCTTTCATACAATATCTTTAAATAATTTTCTTTTAAGTGTTGAGTGTACTCCAAGATCTTAAAATTATCCTCGGTTGCATATGCAATGTCCAAACAGATCTAATGTTGCATTAATTTGTGTCTAAACTTTATATTCACATTACATTTCTGTACCTTATTATGCTCATAATTTGTAGGTATTGTTAGAATTAGCGACTTGGTATGTATCTTGTTTAGTCTGTCTTTAAGTTTGAAAAATGGGTATTATAGTTCTTCCTTTCCAAGATTTCTTGCCCTTTAGAAATCACAAATTAGGATGTTGAAGTATATCTACAACCTCACCATGTACCATCTTTAGAAAGATCTTTCCATTATATTTTGTCATCTTTTTGTTCGTTTGTCTTTTTCTTCAAAATTTGTAATAGCTTAGAGTGACCCACAATAGTGGGTTACACTTTTTCGGAGGAAGGAATTCCTCACGAATCTGCGAGGGGGAGGATTTAGTCAAGTACTTTCGATAGAAAGTACCTGATTGTTTCGATCGAAACATTCTTAGTTTCGATCGAAACTACCTTTTTTGCTTAGTTTCGATCGAAACTAACTAGTCAAAATTTTTCTATGGTTTTTACCCATATGCATGTTAAAGTAAGAAACTACTTTCGATAGAAAGTAGTTTCGATCGAAACTACTTTCTATCGAAACCCCCAAAATTGAGGCCATCAACAAAGGCTAACAAAAATATGCAGTTTTCATGGCTTCGGGGCTCAAGCGAGGGGCTCAAATGGAAGAATAGGGACACCTCCTTTTGCATCGCACAAGTACTCTGAACGAGCTTTCTAACGAATATAGATTTGACAAATTTTCAATTAATTAGGTCTATGTATTTTGACTTGCATTGGATGTAGGTTTTTTATCGAATATACACTTCCAGGTTTGATGTTCAATGAAAAATAGTAGAGAATAGAATTTTTTTTTGAAAAATAACAGTGCCCTTCGGCTTTGAGTCTTCTTTCTATCAAAAAGAAAAATTTGAATTTCAATAAATACACAAGTTATCAGCTACGCAGTCAAGGTATGTCAAAATTCCAGTTGACTCTACTTCAAACGTTCATAAAATATGCAATAATCATGATAATGTCATCAAACCAATTGCATGCCCTCCGTATGGATGTTACAAAACCAAATTCGAAAGAATCGCATTGATATCTATTTTAGAAAAAAAGTTATGCTGTACGAAGTCATTGTACCTTTTTGAAAATGACGTTTTCAACAACATAGCAGTTTTAGTGGGAGAAAAAACAAACCATTAAAATCAATTAAAAAAATAAAATAAAAAAATATTTAGAATCTAGACAGAAAATCCTAAAAGACTCTAGTTTACTTCATCTTCCGATTTCAAACAGTTTAACGACAATATGCATCCGAATGTGACAGTTTTTTTCAAAATGTAGACTTCAATGTCCGTTTAGGCAAAAAAGTGTAACGCACTATTGTGGTATCACCCCTTACTGAATAATTTAGTGGGGTAGACCTATTGAAGGAATAATTTAACTTTCTAGTGCCATTTTGAACAAGAGACATGAGATATGTCATCAATCTTATTGATTTTTGACAATTCTAGTTTGTATGCAATCTTTCCAATAATATACTTAATTTTGTAAGGGCCACTGAAGCTATCAAGGAAGATTGTTTTTAAGGTTTTAGCCTATAATTCCTCCTACTCAAAATACTAAATTTCAATTCAGTGTTGATTAACATATAACTTTCGTTGATTTTGTGCTCTTTATAGGTTCTCCTTGAGTGCCTTTAACAATTTTTGACTTTGCTTAACTAGATCTATTACCTTTGTACTTGACTATATGTGATGATCAAATCCACAAAGGATTAAGTATTATTAAACTTGTAAAACTTTGAAAGGTGTCATCCCAATAGACATGAAATGTATTGTTGCAATAGAGTTTCCCCAAATAAAGCCATTTTATTGATTTGAGGCTTTGTCACATAATTTTTAAGTACCACTCAATTTGTTTGTTGATTATTTTCAGGTTCATCAATTTGTGGGTGATAACAAGTACGTGGAGATTATTTAGCTTCTATTAAATGAAAAATTTCTTGCCAAAATAATCTGAGGAGCGTACTTATCAGTTACTATGTTTTTCAACAACCCATGTAATTTGAAAACCTTTCTAAAAAATAAATTAGCCACTTGAGGTACCCTGAACTTTGTAGATATGGAAAAGAAATGACCATATTTAATAAATCTCATTGAGATATTATCCTATTTTTGGTTTGGAATTGATAAAGGTTGTAATAACCTTGCAAGAAAACATTTTTTGTTGGCTAGTAGGGCATTATGAGATGATCCTAAGAATGGCTTCCTTGAGACACTTAAATGAAAATGTCTCCCTAATTTCTAGTAGGTCTTGATGTAACCTTGATGGGTTTCAAGTGGTTTGTCATGTTATGTACAAATTTTAAAACTTTATTCTTTACCTTTGATCTTGGAGTAAAATAAATTCTATTTTTTTTACAAAATAAGGCATCTACTACATTATACCTATAATTTTGGATCTTCAATGACAACTTTATAGTCAAGGGAAAACTTTGATAATGAACATAAGGCTTCCTTGATAGATCATAAATTGTTATACTATTCTTATTGATATCAAATTTGTAGTATTGAAGCTTGCCTTTTTTTCATGTTTGTTGTTTACTTATCTTTGACTAAGAAAAGACCTCAAACTTTGGTATTTGTTTCGACCATAGAGCTTCCACAAACTAGATATTGCCTAGATTTGTCAAGAGCATATAGTTCTTTTAACTTTCTTTTTACCTTTCTACTTTCAAAAGTTGTTCTATCACTTTTTTGCATTAACATTGCTCCAATTTCTTCACTTGAGGCATCACATTGTAGAAAAAAATATTGGGAGATTAATAGATATTGTGTATATGTGCTGACATTGATTTTTTGTCACTGATGTCAACATATTTCTACTGTTGATGATAGTGTTCCTAAGATGTTCAGTGAGAAGATTACTTTGGTGTGGCTATTGTATTGAATATAAGATGCTGCAAAGGTATATATGGTTTCATTGATGTTTATAGTTTATCTATGTCAACTTACATGGGTTCGCATGATGATTTGAGTGAGCTATGAATGATTTATCATAGACTGACATTTTGGTTGTTCAGGATGAGACAATGTTTCAGTTCTTGGATCAATATGGATCGACTATGCAATATTCTTGATTGCTAACCTGGTGGTGAGTTCAAGACATGGATGTGTGTCCTCAAATTGAATAGTTCGTGATGTAGATGCTGGAAAGATATTTTTCTTTAATGAAAGAGGTTGTTGTTTGGTGTTCCTAATGAACAATGCAAAGACAGTTATGAATTTTGAGAGAAAGTTGTTCTTGTTGTTGTCATTGCATTTCACGTTGCTTGCTAATGTTTCTAGATCATCTTATATTTGTGTTGTTGGATCGCATTGGGCTATGTGATCAGATTTGGTAACTTTCATGTGACGTACTTCTGTTCTTATTGTTCTTGGCCGACTTGATGATGTAGTGTATTGCGAAGGATCGTGATGTGATCTATGAATTTGGAGCGTGTTCGAGGATATTGTTATTGATCATTGCTATGTCTTAGCCAACATTCAATGGATCACATTGTGTATTAATTTCTAATGAATTAATATTTTATAATTAGGTCCTTGGACAATCTAGTTGAAACAAAGTTGATGTAATGTATAAAAGATGTAATCATTTGTGAATGTGAAGAAGTGCGAGTGGTATGGAAGAGTGAATGCGAAGATGTAGGAGTGGAATCTACAATTGAGGCAAAGATTTAATGTGCTTCATTGGAATTTTATTGGCCTATCAGAGATGCTATCTGTTAGTTTGTGAGATATGGACTGTTGTCCATTGTGAATTGTAATTAGAGATTGCTGTAAGGTAGTGACCCTTCTTGGGATTGAAGCCCTTGTTGTATTTGAGCAGTGAGCTCTAGGCAGTGTGCCTGAATACACGTGCATTCCCCTTTGTAATACTCATAATAGGATATAGTGATTTTAACATATTACATTCATCTTGTGGGTTTGATCCCCACTGTGGTTTTTCCTTGGACTGGGTTTATACATAAAAAATCTTGGTGTTATGTGTTGATTAATGTGTTATGATCTTGCATTCATTTTATCATTCAGATATGAGATTAAGTTTATAAGTTGGTTAAAGGTTTGTAGTTTTAGGACACAACTGATTCACCCCCCTCTCAGTTATGTGTGTGCTTTCTTAATTCTAACAATTGGTATCAGAGATAGGTCCTCTTTTTGAAGCTTGATTGCTTGAGGAGATCCGAGATGACAACCTTTAAGAAGGAAAGTCCGAGATTTGAAGGTACTAATTATGCTATATGGAAGGCTCAGATGATTACACATTTGATATGCATCGGCGAAGAGTATTGTGATATTAAAAAGATGTCTTACAATCATTTTGATCTCTCTACTCCGGAGAAGAAACAATCTGAGTACAATGTAAGAGCAAAAGAAACCTTGTTGAGAACCTTATCAGATGTAGAATATACAAATGTATGGAATTGGAGACTGCACATCAGATATGAATAAAATTGGAGACATTACATGAAGGAGATGCATGTGTGAAGCAAACCAAGTTGCAAATCTTGAAAGGGAAATACAGACTATTGAAGATGAGCGAAGATGAAAACATTACTTCCTATGTGCAGAAGGTCATTGAACTTGTTTATGGAATCAGATGCACCGGTGGAACATTGGATGAAGAATAAATTGTTTCTAAGATCCTAAGATCCTTGCCTCCTGCTTACGATCAAAAAGTTACTGCTATTGAAGAAATCAGAACCATGGCACTTGTAACAAGAGACATATTGATTGGTAGGTTATCTTATTTTGAAGTGAGAGTATTTGGAGATAGTATTCCTAAATTTGAATATGCATTTAAAGCTACTATTTATAAAGATAAGAAAAGATATGACCCTGGAGAAAGTTCATCTATGTATATATCCAGATATGCTAAGGAATGGGAGGAAATTGAGGAAGAAGAAAGAAAGCTTGATGATATTGTAGCCCTAATTGCAAAGAGATTACCTAAGAGATTTGGTAAGTATCAAGGAAAATTACCTTTGAAATTTTTTTCATACAATAAGATTGGTCATATTGCTTCAAGATGTTCGGATAAAAAACATAAGTACAAGCCTAAGAAATTCAAGTCTAAATATCAGAAGAAGTGTTATTATGCTTCTAATGAAGGTGTAACTAATGATGAATCCAAAAAGAGTGAAGATGAGATTGTGTTTATTGCTATCAAAGATGAAAATCCTACTCTCTTGAATGAGGAAAAAGCCTTGGTTTCACATGTGGATAAAAAAGATGAATGGGTTATTGATATTGGTTTTTCACAGCACATGACTAGAGACAAAAACAAAATTGAAAAGTTGGAAAAGTATGATGGTGGCGTTGTCAGATTCGGTGATGACACTCCTTGTATGACCAGAGGTAGAGGTTCCATTACTCTTGATGGTAATAACAACACTGATAATGGTCTATATGTTGAAGGTTTGGAGTATAATCTTTTTAGTGTTGGACAACTAGTTGATAAAGGTTACAACTTACAATTCAAGGATGGAATGTGCAAGAGTATTGGAAGCTCTGGGATTGAGATTTCCTTAGGAAGAAATACTAAAGGTAATGTATTTCATTTGAAAAATTCTGAGGATAGATGCCTAATTGCTAAAATTGATGACACTTGGTTGTGGCTCAAAAGATTTTGTCATGTAAATTTTGATAGCATTGTGAAGATAAGCACTACAAGAGAAGTTAGAGATCTACCTAAACTGTTGAAGCCTTCTAATGTGATGTGTAAGGAATGTCAATTGGGTAAGCAGACTAAATCTACTTTCAAGAGAGAGAATTATTCTTCAAGTGGATTGCTAGATTTGATTCATATTGACTTGTGTGGCCTTGGAAGAACTACAAGATTTTATGGGGACAACTATTTTATTTTATTAATTGACCATTATTCTAGAATGATGTGGGTTACATTTTTGAAAGAGAAATCTGAAGCCTTTGATAAATTGAATATTTTCAAAGCTATGGTTGAGATTTAGACATGTCTGAAGTTAAAATTTTTGAGATCAGATAGAGGTGGAGAGTTTACATCAACTTAGTTCAACACTTTTTGTGAAGAACATGGAATAAAGAGGAACATGTCTACTCCGTGAACCCCACGATAAAATGACATTGCAGACAAAAGAAATAGAACTATCCTAGACACTACAAGGACTGATGATTGAAGGAGATGTACCACAAATCTATTGGAGAGAAGAAGTTAGCACTGCAGTCTATACATTGAACCGAGTTCAAATCAAGCAAGGCACTAGTAAGACACCTTATGAACTTTGGTATGGTCATGTTCCTACAGTGAAATATTTTAGAATTTTTGGAAGCAAATGCTATATCAGAAGAGATGAAGAATTAGGAAAGTTTGATCCTAGATTTGATGAAGGAATCTTTCTTGGTTATTATACAAAAAGAAAAATATACAAATTTTATAACAAAAGGTTGAAAAAGATAATTGAAAGTGCAAATGTCAAAGTGGATGAAAATTATCAGAAACAAATCAGATCTTGCAGATATAAATCAGATGATGAAGAAGACAATCTAAAAATCAAATCACAGAATCATAATCATAATTAGAATGCTTCGGTAGAACATGATGAAGAAGTTGAAAATGAGGAATAAATGGAAACACAAGAGTCTAATACTAATGCATATCCAAAGACCCAAGGTATTTAAGGTTAAACCATTTAGAAAATTAGATTATAGCTGATAGGAATCAAGGTGTTCAGACTAGAGAAAGGATTGCTAGAAATGAAATTTGTTTGATTTCTAAGATTGAACCTAAGGACGTTGATGAAGCATGAAAAGATTAAATTTGGGTCAAAGCGATGGAAAAAGAGTTGGAATAGATTGAGAAAAATAAGACATAGATTCTTGTTCCCAAACCTAAGGATAAAAAAGTGATTGGTACTAAATGGGTATTCAAAAATCAATTGAATAAAGAAGGTGAAGTGGTTTGGAATAATGCCAAACTTATTTGCAGAGGATACTCACATATGGAAGGTATTTATTTTGAGGAGACCCTTTCTCCTATTGCGAGAATTGAAGCTGTTAGGATGTTTCTTGCATATGCTACTTATAAAGATTCTAAGGTATATCAGATGGATGTTAAGTCTACATTTTTAAATGGAGTTGGAAGAGGAAGTCTATATTAAGCATCCTGATGGTTTTCCTTTGATCAATGAAGATGGCATGGTTTTTCGATTGAAGAAAGAATTATATGGATTGAAACAAGCACCTATAGCCTGGTATGCAAGGTTAGATAAATATTTATTGACAGTTGGTTTCGGTAAAGGTACTGTGCTGTTAGAAACTTATAATTCAAAGTTGATCATGATAATATTTTGATTGTTGAAGTCTTTTTGGATGATATTATTTTTGTTGAAAATGAAAAATTGAGTAAGGAATTTGCTGATAAAATACATAAAGAATTTGAGATTTCCATGATAGGTGGGATGCAATTTTTTATTGGTCTATAAATTACACAAATTGATAAAGGTATATTCATATCTCAGTCCAATTATGTGAAAGAGTTGTTGAAGAAATTTGGTATGGATGATTCAAAACCTATTTGTACTCCTATGGTTGCTGGTTGCAAATTGACAAAGGATGATGATTCACCTAAAGAAAACCAAACAAGATACAAATCAATGATCGATGGCTTATTGTACTTGACACAAACTGGACCTGAAATTATGAATTTTGTTTGTATTGTTGTAAGATTTCAAATAGAACCAAAGGAATAACATGCTCATGTTGTTGTTAAAATGATATTAAGATATTTGAAAGGGATAGTTGATTATGGCTTATGGTATGAAAAGGATGATGATTTTACATTGAATGCTTATACTGATGCAGACTGAGTAGGTAATGTGGATGATAGAAAAAGCACAAGAGATGAAGCGCTCTTGTTAGGAAAAAGGTTAGTTTCATGGGCAAGTAAAAAGAAAAATTGTATTTCACAATCTACTACTGAAGATGAATATATTGTTGCTGCTATTAATTGCACACACGTGATTTGGATGAAGAAAATGTTGAAAGACATTAGAGTAAGTATTGATGAGCCAATTTCTATTGATTGTGACAATGAAAGTGCTATTAATATTTCAATGAAATCTGTGTTACATTCAAAGAAAAAACATATATCTATCAAATATCATTTTTTGAGACAAGGTCAGTGAGAAAGAAGTCAGATTGGAATATGTATCTACTAAAGAGAAGATTGCAGATATCTTGAAGAAGTCCTTTACAAAGGATACTTATGAGTATCTCTGAGGTAATATTGGGGTGATTTCCCCTCATGATCAAAGCTGGAGATGCATTATTTTGCATTAGTCTAGTGTACTTACAGAGATCATCATTATTCTAAATTGATTGGTGGCTACTAATCATGAGGAGTAGTTAGCTTGATGAGTAAGATGTCTAGATTTTTGGCTTCTATGACTTAGTGCATATACGTACCTTTGTCATTGATGTCAAAGGGGAGAGTGAGTTATGTGTAAAACAAGTATGAGACTAAGAGGGAGAGATTGTTTTATGGTTGAGATATTGTTAGAGAGACTTTGAAGGATATATTGTGTATATTGCTTGTAGTACTGTTTATATGGTTTCTTTTTACATTGATTTGATTTTCATGTCATATGTTTTCATCAATGCCAAATGGGGATATTTTTGGGAGATTGATGGATATTGTGCATATATGTATTGATATTGATGTTTTTTCATTGTTGTCAACATATTTCTACTATTGATGACATTGTTTCTGTGTGTTCCTGAGATGTTCAGTGAAAAAATCACTTTGTTATGGCTACTGTATTGAATATCAGATGTTGTGAAGGTATATATTGTTTCAATGATTTTTATATATCATCTATGTCAACTTACAAAGGTTCACATGATGATTTGAGTGAACTATGAAGGATTTATCACAGATTGGTATTTTGGTTGTCCAGGAAGAGACTGTGTTTCAAATCTTGTATTGGTGTGGATAGTTATGCAAAATTATTGGTTGCTAACCTGGTGGTGAGTTCAGGACATGGATGTGTATCCTCAACTTGAGTAGTTTGTGACGTAGATGCTGGCAAGATATTTTTCTTTAATGACAGAGGTTGTTGTTTGGTGTTCCCGATGAATAGTGTAGAGAGAATTATGAATTCTGAGACAATTTTTCTTGTTGTTATCATGGAATTTCATATTTCTTGCTGATGTTTCTAGATCGTGTTCTATCTATGTTGCTAGATCACATTTGGTTATGTGATCAGATTTGGTAACTTTCATGTGGTGTACTTCTATTCTTATTGTTCTTGGCCGACTTTGATGATGTAGAATATTGCGAAGGATCGTGGCATGATCTATGGATCTAGAGCATTTTCAAGGATATTTTTATTGGTCATTTCTATGTCTTAGTTGACACTCAATGGATCAGATTGTGGATTGATCTCTAATGAATTAATATTTTTTAATTAGGTCCTTGGCTGACCTAGTTGAAACAAAGTTGATGTAATGAATAAAAGATGTAATAATTTATGAATGAGAAGAAGTGCGAGTGGTATGGAAGAGTGAATGCGAAGAGGTATAAGTGGAATCTACAATTGAGGTAGAGTTTTGATGCACTTCATTGGAACTGTATTGGCATATCAGAGATGCTATCTGTTAGTTTGTGAGATATGAACTGTTGTCCATTGTGAATTGTAATCAAATATTGTTGTAAGGTAGTGAGCCTTCTTGGGATTGAATCCCTTGTTGTATTTGAGCAGTGAGCTCTAGGAAGTGTGTCTGAATGCATGTGTATTCCCCTGTGTAATAATCCTAACATGGTATAGTGGTTTTAACAATGTACATTCATCTTGTGGGTTTGATCTCCACCATGGTTTTTCCCTTAACTGGATTTCCACATAAAAAATCTTGGTGTTATGATCTTGCATTCATGTTTATCATTCAGATATGAGATTACATTTATAAGTTTGTTAAAGGTTTGAATTTTTGGGACACAACTGATTCACCCGCCTCTCAATTGTGTGTGTGCTACCTTAATTCTAACAAAAAATTAAAGAAAGGTCTTGAATAGGTAGTATACGACATAAAATTACTACTTTCTTGAGTTTATCAAAACTTTGTTGAGTTGTCTTTGTGCAAGAAAATTCTCTCTTGGCCAAATACATCAATGGGATAGATATTGACATGATCTTTTAAAAAATCTTCTATTGTGGCTACATACCCCAAAGAACCCTCTCAACTATGTGAAACTAGTAATGAAAACCCATTTAAGTAGATTGCATCTTTTGTTCATTTTCTTGCACTCATTAAGAACTAATAACATACTTCAAATGTTAATCTAAACTCACATTTGGATTCCCTAGAAAAATGAATGTTGGTCCAAACTTTTAAAAATATCATCCAAATGTTGTAGATGTTCCTTCCATGTTTTGTTGTAGTTAGAATATCATTAAAGAATACTAGGACAAACCTCCTCAATTTTTGAACTTGCATAAATGATTGAATGGATGTAGTAGTATTAATTAAACCAAAGGGAATAACTAAAACTTAAATGTCCAAAATTACAAAATAATTTTATGGATATCTTTTTATCACTCATATTTGATGATACTTGGATCTTAAGTCAATATTTGATATGCACACTGTTCAATGCAATTCATCAACTAACACATTAACTTTAGCAATTAAAAAACCAATTTTTTTTTATAGTTTTATTGTTTGAAGTTATGAATCTATTTACATTTGTGTAGTTCCATCTTCCTTTTTCATTAGGATGATTAAAGATGCTAAAAGGATAAAGTTTGTGTGATATAACAAACCTTTAGAATCATTTTTTCTTCCAATTTCCTCAAATATACTTGGATGTCAATTTGGAGTAGTATTTATTAGTTTTGATTTGATTATAATTTTATTTATGTACCATCCAAAAATTTAGCACCCATTTATTGGATGTCTTTTAGGACCTACTAGACCCCATTTTAGTGATTCCTAGATCCGAAGGTATTTATGCTTGATTTTTTATTTTTATTGGATGTATTTTAGGACCTACTAAACCTACTACACTATCCTCGCCCAATGGATCTCGTGGTCGTTGCTGCAAGAGAAAAATGTTAAAGCGACGCTCAATTTTTATTTTTAGAGGGTGACCTTTGGTGGGAAAAGATGTAGTCACCCCAAAGGACAACCCAAGCGGTAACAAGATAAAGCCAAGCTCTTCCAAACCTCTATATAAAAAAATGGTTGTGATTAATGTCACAATCAACAGGTGTGAGTTCGTTATGCTAGCAAAAATCTCCTTCAATATCCTTGTGATGCGTTAAAATCCTTCATTGCAAGACGTAAAACCTCTTGTTTTGAAAGGATTGGGAGATCCCCCTTAATTGGGAATATCGTTTGAGTATAGACACCTGAACATATGCCCTTAATAAAGAACTAATGTTTTTAGTTTCCAAAAAAACCTCTACTTGCTGATACGGAAGGTCGGAGACCAACTAAGACACCCCACACACTTGCAGTTCCTCGTAGAGATAACGATTCCTCGGGAAATGGTGTCCCTTGGAATCCAAAGTTTGGTATGCCTGAGAAGTGTGTGCCATAGATGGGAGAAAGTACTACCAAAATTCTAAGCTATCGGCGTTGAATAAGTGCAACTAGATTTTATCCAAGTGGGGACTTAGTGGTATTGTCCTTGCCAGCCATAGGGTTGTTAATCTGTCTCATTAATCTTGGATCTAAAAAACATTGTGTCTCTTGTGTTTGCTTGTGTGATCATTTTCAATGCAAAACCAACATCTTACAAAATAAAAATGAGTCAAACATGTCAAATATCTAGGGTGTCAACAACAGTCTATTCCAGAAAAATTTTTACCTGACTGATTTGGACTCCATTTTATCATAAAACATCAAAACTCTAGTCAAATTTTTAGAATTGTCATATTCTGCCGCAATCGACATAAGTTTTCCGCAATTGATTCCAAGACCTCTGCACTTATTCTGTCAAAACATTCTAGTTTCCTCTGTCAAAATACTTCAGTTTATCAGTCCAAAACCTTAGAAAAGTCTTTTGTGTCGTGTGAAGAGTCAGGGTGTATATTTCAAGAAATAGCAAAGAATTAATGAAATCTCAAACACCTAGGATTCCCTCTCTTTTAAGTTCAACTGTTATTTAGCATTGATAATTCAATGGCTCAAATTAGATTATCATGATTTCATTATCTTAGTTTCACCAATCTTTTATAACGACTTTGTCTTATCTAAGATGAGATTCAAATCATATCCTATCATCATCAATCTCTGAGATCAAGAATTGTCAAAGTTTATTCTTAGAATTACCCTTGTTAAACATGAATTTGGACCCTCTTTGAGAGGTTGTCCCTTTTGTTTGTTTTACATCACTCATTTCAGTTAAAATCCTGGATAATACAATGTATTTTACACCTTACGGAGTACCAACTACTAGCTCACGGGCTACGAATCAACCAGGGGAATCTTACGTCAACCCTTTTCCCCCATGAGAAGAGGAACCATAAATTGATCCTTTTACACATACAGACCCCTCTTTGTACATTGAAAATGTTCATGAAACTTCACATGTCTCACATAGACCAACTATTTTTCAAGACATTACAGAAGGAGAGTTAGAAGATGTAGAACAAGATGACCGCTCTTCACGAGTTGTAGATGTTGTAGTGGAAAGAAATCCTGAAAGATTCTTAGCAATGCTATTAGAAAAAGGAGTCAAACTTTCGTCTGGGTTTCATGTGTCTAGAATATGACTGGAAAATCCATTATTAGGTCATAATACAACTAGGAATTCTCAATTTGATCCTGCTGTATCCTAGATAATATCTATTCCACTATCAACCCAAACAATGACATCACAAACAACTTTTGCACAGATGAGTTCTTCAAATCAGACTGGTTCATCTTTAACCCAAAACCTGACAAGTGCTCACACAAGTCTGGCAATAACTTCTGGTTTATCATAAGAAGAAATTTTGTTCCCTTTAGTGTCAAAATACTCAAGAAAATTGCAACCCACTTGCATCAAAAACTATCCCCACTAGACTTGGATTTAGCTCATCAAAAAAAGTAGGACCAATCTCTGTTGGTCCCACTTACAGTCAATGTCCTCTAAGGGTTACATCTTTGTTTCAACAACAACAACAATAAAAACAAAAAAAACTCGGACCTCAATATGTACCTCAAACAAATACTTTTGGAAATCAATACCAAATTCATGGAAGGTGATATATTCCAACACAACTGTTTCAAAGACATAATCTCATAATAGAACTGGATCATGATCAAATGTTACAAATGTCTCTTAGTCCCAAATTGATCTTCTAACACAAAAAATACAAACACTGCAAAACCAAGTCTTAAATTCCCAAAATCAAGGACAGACTAAGTCTTACACTACTTAAGACTTGTACCCTTATCCTTTTGATCACTTTCTAATCATGCCTCCATTTCCTGCACACTTTGGAGTACCCAAATTTGACAAATACAGAGGAAATACCAATCCCGTGGAACACATTAGGGAGTTATTTGACAGTTTCATTGAGGTAGCACATAATGAAACATATCTTATGAGATTTTTCCCCCAAAGTTTAGTTGGAATAGTGATGGAATGGTTTTCTCACTTACCTCATGGTATTCAATCTTGGGGAGAATTATCTGAATGATTCATTGCTCATTTCCATCACAACATAGAATACAAGGTTAGCATTAAGGACCTATGCGATATCAAACAAAAGGAAGGAAAAGATTTCTCTAAATTCTTGCAAAGATGGAGAAGTACAACTAATAGAATCCCGTATGATGTTCTCAAACAAGATCTCAAAGTCATGCTTGTTGATAACCTCATCCCAGATATGGAATACACTGTAGGATCACTACAAGATTACAATTGGATCCAGATTTAAAACAATTGATTGAATGAGGCGTTCGATGTGAGAAAAACTTAGTCAAGAGAGGAATCCTTGTTGATCCAAATCAGTTAATCACCAACAAAAAATCTAATGATAAACCTAAATGGTGGAATAAAAATAAGAACGTTACCAATGAAAGTATCACTGATGTTAAGAACATCAATTATGCAAAACCTAAGGTCTCATTATAGGGGGCATCAACACATGGTAAAATTTCTATGGCACATACATCCTTTCCAAATTATCAAATGCAAATGCAAGGGTGAAACAATCAAATGGAGAATGTCACACAATCCTAACCCAATGTTCAATGTCAACAAATGACTCCTTTTCTAAAATGTGACTTTACACCCTTAGGAGAACCACTCGAAGAAGCACTTTAAGAAGTTAATCCAAAGCAATCTTATCACCTTACCTGAGATAAGAGAATTTGAGTATGGCACTTTTAAACCTAAGTGGTGGAGGGATAACAATTTTTGTGAATATCATCGTGTTAAATGTCACAAGACATCAAACTGTTATCGTCTGAAAAATGCTATTCAAGACTTGATTGAACAACACATAATTGATTTACTAATGTTCAACCCAAAGGAAAGGATTATTGAACAACTCATTATTGATGTTACAATTTTCAATGATCCTTTACAAAACCACAATAAAGGAAAGACCCCCGCATCTGGTGGACAATCAAAACAAGTCAAATATACCTACACCGCCTTTGATAACACAATAAATTGTCTCAATCCTGTTGAATACCAAATTGCAACCATTAATATCAGAGATAACAACTCTTAATGCACAACAACTACCCTCCACACCAAGGTTGTATTACAAGGGGCACATTCTACTTCTGCTACACCTACAACTATTGCACAACTTCCTAATCCACAACAAAGTTTAGTGGATCAGCTCAAGCGCACTCCTGCTCAGATATCTATCTTTGACTTATTGCGAATATCCCTTGAACATAAGAAAGGATTGGATTTGGCCCTTCAAAATGTAACTGTCCCTAGGGACATATCTCCTAAGAACTTCCAAACTATGGTCAATTACATTGCTGCAAATAAACATGCTACATTTAATGACTGTGATGTTCCTATGCACAAGCCTCTGCACAATGATCCCTTACATTTACTTGTCCAAGTTCATAAACACACAATTAGACAAGTCCTCATTGATGGCGGGGCTGGATTAAACATTTGTATTCTAAGAGTAATAAAGACCTTGGGATACTCAGAGTCAAGCATTTATATCACTAGACACATCAACATTAGGGCATATGATGAAGAATAAAGATCATCCAAGGGTGTCCTTATTCTAACAGTAAAAATAAGACCCATAATGAAAAGCACTCCATTTCATATTTTAGATCTTGAACTTGGATATAACATGCTACTGGGCAAACCATGGATTCATGAAATGCAAGATGTACCATCTACCTATCATCAATCTATTAAATTTCCTTATCAAGGTACAAAAATAATTATAGAAGGAGATCCAAACCCCTTTCAATATTGTCATAATCTAAGGGGTAGTACAGAAAACCAAGTACTATTAAACCAAGAAGCCAGTGTGCCTTCTACTTCTGGTTCAATTCCCAAAGATATACCAAGGGTGGGAATCAAAATATCAATCCGAGATAAAGGATGTGGTGAGTATTTCTATTACTAAAATGCCTTTGTCACCAAGATCATATGGTCATCCAAGGATAGTGGAAAAACAAGAGTTGGTTGTTTTTAAATGCCCACCTACCACATTTGTTAAATGGGGTGATTTGAGTGAGGAGGATCCTTGTGATTCTAACATTAATGTATGGTTATACCATGATCCTCATGAAATACCATCAACATAGTTACCTTTGAATCAGTATGGACCAGGATACATATGTTACAACAATTTGGGTATGATGAAACTACAGGCTTGGGGGCAGCCCAACAAGGAATAATGGAGATATCATTACCACCTACCTAGAGGAATAAAAGAGGACTCATTTACGACCATTCTAGAACAAGGGTGGTTCTCCAAGGTGTTCAAGAAACTAGTAATCCAAACTGGGGGTGAAATCATGAACAAACTCAGATCAGTAGCATACTTCCACAAATGTTGCCACAAGAATTGAAAACCACAATCTCTGAATTGTCCATTGAACAAGAAATCCCTGATTATGTAGGAAATGAGATACCTAATGAGTGTTCTAGCATGAATTATTCTCATGAGTATGAGTGGTAATCCCTCTATAGTCTTGAGTCTGACACCCCTAGCCATTCCCCTAGATCCACTAGTACCATGAACATAAATGACATGTTCAATCAACTAAACCTCAAAGACCAACCCTGTGTCGATAAACATATTGATGTGTTCCTTAGATGGTGTGTCTATCTCCCAATATAGAGTTGTCAAAACTATCACTGCTGTTCCATTTGTCCATTCAGAATCATCTGTTAACACTGATCTTTGCTTAGTCCACCCTAAGCTAATCGATTGAGATCAACAAGGACGTTTGAATCTAGATAGTTTTGAAAATGATGAAGATATTCTAGAATACATGGGGCTTCATGAAGCAATTCCATATGGAGATCATAAGGCAGGATTCTCCTTTGACCTGGATAGATTTGCATACTTTGGGGAGGAGGCTCCTCTTTCTAGTCGTAAAAGTAAAAGTAAAAATGATAAAAGGTCATTAAGTGAAAACCGAAAGGCACTTTCTGACCATAAAAAAGTAAAAAATAAAGGACGTATCTTCTAGTGAAAACCTCTCTGGGGCACTAGAGGATGGAAAGTTGGATCTCCTCCCCTTAGAGGAAGAAAATTGGCCTTGCTAGAAGAGGAAACATAAGCAGTAAATCTAGGAGATGAAAAGATTCCTAAGCATATATATATGGCTAAGTCTCTTTCACCTGAGGAAAAAGAACAATTTATTGAGTTTTTCAAAGAACAACAAATTAACTATGCTTGGTCTTATGCTGACATGACAAACTTGGATCTAGAGATAGTATTGTACCACTTGCCACTATTTCCAAACGAAAAGCCAATAAAACAAAAACTAAGAAAGATGTATCCTCACATTGGTTTACCAGTCAAATATGAGTTAAAGAAACTTCTAGATGTTGATTTCATAAGACCCATTCCTTATGAAGACTGGATATCTAATCTGGTGCCAGTTTCAAAACATAATGGTCAAATATGTATATGCATAGATTTCAGAGACTTTAACAAGGCTTGTCCCAAAAATGATTTTGCTCTACCAAATATCGATATGATAGTTGATTTGACAGCAAGGCACCAAATGTTGTAGCTAATGGATGGTTTCTCAGGTTATATGAAATAAAATATCGCACCAGAAGATCAACATAAGATAAAATTCACTTGTGCATGGGGTACTTATTGTTGAAACATGATTCCGTTTGGCCTTAAGAATGCAGGTGCCACATATCAAAGAGAAATGACAAAAATATTTCATGATATGATCCATAACACAATGGAGGATTATGTTGATGATAAACTGGCTAAATTAAAACTTAGGGAAAATCATTTGCAAATTTTGGGTCTGATATTTGATAGAATGCAAGAATACAGGGTAAGACTCAATCCAAAGAAATGTGCTTTTGCGGTCACATCAGGAAAGCTCCTAGGTTTCATTGTCTCACATAGAGGAATCAAAGAAGACCTAGAAAAGGTCAAGGTTATCCTTGAAATGACACCTCCTACAAATTTGAAACAACTGAGAGGTCTACAAGGAAGATTACAATCTATCAGGAGATTCATTGCCCAATTAGAAGATAAGTGCCATTCGTTCCAACATTTATTACATAAAGGGGTAAAATTTGTATGGATAGAATAATGTCAACAAGATTTTCAAGCTTTCAAAGAATATTTATTGAAATCCCTAGTATTGGTGCCACCAGTTCTAGGCAAGCCATTGATATTGTATATATCATCAACGAAATCAACACTAGGTGTCCTTTTGGCTCAAAATGATGATCAAGGAAAGGAAAGGGCTATTTACTACATCAGTAGGACATTGGTGGGGTATGAACTCAATTATTCAGCAATAGAAAAGACATGCCTTGCAGTTTTTTTTCCCCTTAGAAGTTAAGAAATTATATCTTGAACCATCAAATAAAGCTTGTTGCATGCATAGATCCATTAAAATATTTTTTGAGAAAAACAACGTTAACACAGAGACTCGCCAAATGGGTGATGGTTTTAAGAGAGTTTGATATTGACTATGTGGATCACAAGGCTATAAAGGGACAAGTCATTTCTGACCATCTAGCATAAGCCCCTGTTCTAGATCATCAACCAATTGTTGCTGAGTTCCCCAATGATGTAGTTTTTACCATGGAAGTATCAACAATAGAAGTTTGGCAGTTATTCTTTGATGGCTCATACACAAACCATGGTGCAAGAACATGAATAATACTCATCACTCTGCAAAAGGATGCAATTCCTAAATATTTTTGACTTAATTTTCAATGTACCAATAACATAGCTGAGTATGAATCTCCCATCATTGGATTAAAAACAACTATACAATGGAGGATAAATAAATTGAGAGTATATGGTGATTAATTTTTGGTTATTAGTTAGGTCAATAATGATTATATGAAAAAGGATAAAAAATTGGTCCCATACAAACAACTGAAGGAAAATGTGCGCACTTCCTTTCAATACATTGTATTTGAACAAATTCCAAGGGTTCAAAACAAAGCTTCCGATGCAATGGATACTATAGCATCTTTGATTGATATGCCTGGAAATGAGAACATATTCTACTTTCTGGTAGAAAAATTAACGGTTCTAGCCCATGAGGCTCCAGTAACAGAATCAACATACATCCTTGTTGGTATTGAGTGTCCCTGGGAGAAGGATGTGTATACTTACATTCAAGACAATACCCTTCCACCCGACCTATCTAAAAACCAAAGGAAGTATCTTATTCAAAAAGCTTCTAGGTATACCTTGCTCGCCTATACTTTGTATAGAAAAAGTCTAGATGGAATGATTTTAAGATGTATCACTCCCACATAATCCCAGAGAGCCTTGTATGAGGTTCATGAAGGAGTTTGCGGGGCCCGTTCTAGTGGTAATAGTTTAGCGAAGAAAATCTTGAGGATGAGATACCATTGGCTGACACTGGAAGAAGATTTTCATAAATATGTACAAAGAGGTAGAAAATGTCAAACGCATGGAGATCTTATCCATGCATCAACTCAAGAGCTCCAACCTATTACTTCACCATGGCCATTCTCAAGGTGGGGATTTGATCTAGTGGGTAAAGTCACACCCATTTCCTCTAATCGTCATAAATACATAATCACAACAACTGATTACTTTACCAAATGGGTGGAAGTTATCCCTCTGACATATATTACTGGTAAGAAGATCTCCATATTCATATTAAATTACATCATCTGTTGACATGGAATCCCTCAAACCATAATTACTAATCATGGGTCTCCTTTTAAAAACAAGGTTGTTGAGGACCTCTATGAGAAGTTTCAAATCAAAAAAAACTTCTCTTCATTTTACTACCCTCAGGGAAATGACCAAGGTGAGGTAGCCAACAAAACAATCCTGAAAATCTTGAAGAAAATTGTCAATGAATCTGGTCGAGACTGGAATTTGCAGCCCAGTCCTGCATTATGGGCATATATAAGAGGTATAAGAACACCAACAAGGGAAACTCCTTTATCCTTGGTATATGGATCAAAGTCTATTTTACCCCTCGAAGTTGAAATACCATCCCTAAGGATATCATTAAAGAATCTCATATCAGATGAAGACTACAGAGTTGCTAGGCTAGCGAACTGGAGTTGCTAGATGTGAAATGACAGAGTGCAATGAATCACTTACAAGGCTATCAGAATTGACTTAGAAAAAATTATCAGAAAAGAGTCAGGCCACACATATTTGAGGTAGGAGACCTTGTTCTTATGGAGAATCATAAGAATCAAGTGTAAAGAGTCAAACCAAGCAAGTTTGAGCCCAACTGACTAGGACCATACATCATTATCAAATCATGTGACAATGAGGCATAGCAACTGGCTACTCAAGAATGAGATCAAATCCTGAACTATGTCAACAACATGCACTTGAAAAGGTTCTATACCTGATATCTCAAAGTCATGTGTACATATCTTAAAGATCCTAAAAAAATACAAAAATATAAAGTTACCTTGGTGAAAACCTGGCAAACAGGCGCCTTGGCAACAACAAATTAATGGAAAAACATAAAAAGTAAAGAGAAACACAATCACCCTTTGGTGAAAACCTGAAAAATAGGTGCTATTGGGTAGGTACCTTGGTGAAAACCTGGAAAACAAGCATCAAGTGTTGAAATATCACTTCGTCATCAATGAACTCTAATGATTATCTTGCACCTACTGAGCGCCTATCACTAAGCATGCTAAGCACAAAGCCCAATAAGCGCAATCTTCCTGAGCATTTATGCCTATCCTTAGTCTACCAGTTCACCAGACTGGGGGCAGTCTTAAAGTCCTAAAAAAGCCCTAAAAAGAGCATAAAGTCCTAAATAAATTCCTAAAAAGAGCATAAAGTCCTAAATAAATTCCTAAAAAGAGCATAAAGTCTTGAAAAAATCCCTAAAAAGAGTAAAAGTCCTGAAAAAATTCATAATAAGAGTAACAAGTCCTAAAGAAATTCCAAAACATCAGAAAATGTCCTGAAGAAATCAACCAACCAAAAAATCAAAATATATAAAAAACCTGCAATAAAATAATCTCTATTATGACAAGCAGAAAGAGACGATCAAGCATCAATCCAAATCAAAACACTGAGCTTCATAAATCTGCAATGGACTCACATGACCTATCTTTACCAACAATCTGATTTGTTATCAATCAACCCAATAAAATAAAATCAATAAATCAATTGTCTCATACAGTGACAGATACACTCAAAACCAAACATATCAGTTTTATATGAGTAGTCCATTCCTAAAACTAGACACATCTACAATCAAACATTAAAACCAATCCAATCAAGGAACATTAAGGCTATTGACTAGGTCAGTCATGTCAGTCTATTGTCAATTTATCTTTCACAATTGTGTTCTTACGCTCCTCAAGGATACCACTGAGTGGGGAGAGTGGCTACGATGGATCATAATCTTGTTTTCTTTTTTTGTTGTTTGTGGAGTGTTTCAATTCAATTTTGGGGCAAGGATGATTCACGATAAATGTAATAGGAGCTATCATGCATTTGGCTGCCATGCAGTTCTATGATCTGAGAAAATCCCTAGAAAAGAATTAAACATTCCTTGTCATTTATCTACTTGTTGTTATCAGAGATAGTAGCGGTATTCAGATGGTCAATATCTGGGTGCATATGTATCTTTTTCTTTTCAAATAAGGTGCAATGATGAATAAATGTTGAAACAAAATCTGGAAAAGACTTGGTTGCATCAATCATGTTGATCGCAATGAACTTTTCTTTCTTACTAATTTTCTTCTAATTAACAATATTGTCAACAAATTAATGCTCATCTAATGCATTTTTCGCTTAATTTGTTCAGGGGGCATAAAATCCACCTGCTATCGCTGGGGCAGGATCAAATCTAAAAATTCTTTGATGCAACGCTCAAAATCACATTGTATCAAAGAGGGGAAAATGTAGACACCTAAAATTGTCTAATGTCTGCAAGCAAACAAACTTTCTTCTTAATTGATTAAATAATTCTTACTATTTAATTAATTAATTAGTGCCATTCTTCTAATTTGAATTCAAAAATTAACATTTCCCCCTTCTCATAATTAAATAAATTTTAATCATTTAATTATCTAATTTTTTTCTAATATTAAATAAATAATTTTATTATTTAATTAATCAAATTCCTCTACTTTAATTAAACAATCTTGATTATTTAATTAGATGCTTTCTTCCATTTTCTCTCATAATTAAATAATTATTTAATTAGTTACTAAGTCATCTATAATTAAATAAATTCTTTAATTTATTTAATTTTTTTTTTTTCAAAAACAAAGTAAAGTCTCCTAAAAATAAATAAAATCTTGATTTTATTTATTTATCTCAATCTTCTATAATTAAACGAATTCTTTAATTTATTTAATTATTTGTTTTTCTTAATAAAAGCAAAGTCTCCTAAAAATAAATAAAATCTTTGTTTTATATATTTATCTTAATCTTCTATAATTAAATGAATTCTTTAATTTTTAATTTTTTCAAAGAAAGCAAAGCCTCCTAAAAATAAATAAAATCTTGATTTTATTTATTTTTCTTAATCTTCTATAATTAAATGAATTCTTCAATTTATTTAATTATTTTTTTCAAAGAAAGCAAAGTCTCCTAAAAATAAATAAAATCTTGATTTTATTTGTTTATTTATTTTTAATCGAAAGTGAACAAACCACTAATATTACACACACACACACACACACACACACACACACACACACACACACACACACACACACACAGGTTCGAGAGCTCAACTGGGAAAGAACCATGAAGAAAACCTAATATCCTAGCCAAATACAATTATAAAGAACTGCCACACCCGACAATTACAAAGATAGCTATTACTGCCCCTAAGGCCAATAACACCCATAACCTTGGCATGCTTAATAAACCTGACAAAATTTGCATTTAAAATGAGATGCATCAATAAAATTTATGTAAACAACCATTGGTGGGGGATTACTATGTTATGCCATGTTACATTATAAATCCCACATAATATATGAGAAGCATCCCTTCGATAAAAAAACCCTATCGAATCATATTCCAAAACTGAGACAATACATTCTATTAGTATTGATCTTAGGCATACCACCATTGCCTCATACAAAAACCAACATCATGTAAACCATGACCAACACATATAGTACTCGAAAAACTTAAAATATAACCCACGACACCTAGTTATTCTTCCATGGCTGAAGGGTCTGCAACTACTCACAACCATTCACCTCCCAAAATATCCATAACTGAAGGTTCAGGTACCACTCCTGACCAATTCAAAGACCCAGGCATGTCACTTATCCAACCTAAAGACCCAGGCATGTTGCTCAGCCAAACAGAAGACCCAATCACCTCAGTCGACCAACCCGAAGCCGAATCCATGTCCGCCTTTTCAGTTTTTTGCAATCTGGTCCATCGTTCTTGTGTAGTCTAGTTATCTACAACATCTTCACCCCAGCCAGAGGATTGCACCTCAATCAGAGGGAAAATGTTCAAGTCCAGAATTGGAACCAAGGGAAGTGTTTGTTCTTGTTCGTGCACTATGTTTTGTTCACGCAACTGATTGGAAACCTGTAAATTTACATTTGTTGCATTATCTAGCTCTAGTATGTCCAAGAGGGCATTCACCTTGGTACAAATTTTGGATGCCACTACATCATCTAGCTCACAACCATGCATTTGTAAGGCTGCTCAAACATGCTGGTAGTTTTGCCTATCTAGGGCACATTTTATGCTTTCGTAGACAAGCATATAGGCATGATTGATCTGAATGTAATGTCTAGGGAACAAACCCCCCTAGAAGGCCCTGTCTTTGCCATAAATTTTACTTCTTGACTGCCATCTCATAATTTTCTAGCCAAATAAATTCTTTATCTATGACCTTGTGGTAGATAATATCTAGTAGTGGTATAGCTTGGAGGATGTCCATGGCGTTGGATAAAAAGATAGACAACACTTGAGAAGGGAACAAGCACCTTTTGGCCCTGGGAGAAATGATTTCATCGCCAAGAAATTCCTTTACCGCTCTGCGAATTTGAATTTTGTGCAATGTAAAAATGTGGTCTATCACTACGTAATCAATTTGTGTAGAAATGGAAACCTCATTTGCTTCAAATTCTAACTGAATCCTATAATTCCAGGGCATGTATTCCCAGTGTAATTGCCTACATACTCTAGAAGTCGAGCAGGAAGATGAAGCCATATTTTATGAACAGAGACCAGTATAATCAATCTGAGCAAGTTTTTTTGGAAGTATTAGCACAAACTTTAATATCTCAGAAAAGCCACGCCCCACACATGTTTGAAGTATAATCATACTTCAATAGCGCCAACTAGGAGCCCATTTAATTTGACAATTAGTTTCGAGCATGCGATTAGATCACAAAATTTGATTTTATTTATTTATCTCAATCTTCTATAATTAAATGAATTCTTTAATTTATGTAATTATTTTTTTCTCAATAAAAGCAAAGTCTCCTAAAAATAAATATATTTTTTGTTTTATTTATGTATCTTAATCTTCTATAATTAAATGAATTCTTTAATTTATTTAATTTTTTTTAAAGAAAACAATTCCCTCCTAAAAATAAATAAAATCATTATTTTATTTATTTCTCTAAAATCATTATTTTATTTATTTCTATAAAATCTTCTCCAATTAAATAAGTTTTTTAAATTTTTTCAATTCACTTTTTGAAAAAAACTTCCTCTAAAATAAATAAAACCTTTGTTTTATTTATTATCTCCTCTCTTGCACGTAATTAAATATTTTTTTTGAAAATTATTTAATGCTAATTAAGTCTTCAATTTCTACCACTCTTCAAATAAAGCAGTATGTTTTATTTGGTTTTAAAGCAACTTTATTGAATCTCGTCCGTCCAAAATAAATCTGTCTTCAATCTCAACTGTTGATCAGTTTGGAATCTCTATTTAAACCTTCTTCTTTCTCATTTGAAAGGGATTTGAATCATGATTTTTAATAGCACAATCACAATTTTAGAGAGCACATCTATTATGCAGTTTTTTCAAGTGAATTATGATCAACACATACTATCAATCTCTTTTATCATATTCTCGAATCTCCCAAGTCATAAGCGTTGCCACCATCAACAATGAACACCATCAAAACAAAATTTTAGAAGGAGAAGAGAGAAGCAACAAAATCTTCAAGCGTCATTTAGTTTGCATATCTTTGTTTATTTATTTCTGAATGTGATGCTTGCTATTTTGTTGTCATTAGTCTCATTCATAGTAGTTGTTTGATTTCTTGTATTTCAATCGGTACTGCTAACCCTCTTGTGTGAGTGTGCAAAATTAGGCATGTACATGTATGACTGGTCGAGATGACCTTTTGATGTTGTGATATTCTTAAAAAGGTGTTTATGTGATCCACTTGGTTCAATTTACCCTTGTCCTCATTCTGTGACTATCACTTTAGTTGTGATTGGTATTTGGAGAGACCCTTCTCAAGTCATAATAGAAATTCATTTATCTTGATAATATACCTAGTATGTGAATTCTTTATGACACATTATGTTGCATTAGGGATAAATGGTTAACTGATTATTATAGAAAAACAATCGAGTGTTAGATTTGTGTGTATTGATTTATGTTGGCCCACTTATGGTCCCCCATTTTACATTATTAAAAACCAAGTCCACCTCATGGTCAAATAAGAATTTGCACTCTTTGCTCATAATATCATGTAAAGATGGTATTTTATAAAAAGTTTAGCTAGTTCAAAATCTGGTTCAAAAAGTTTGTATTTTGGTTCAAAAGAACGGGTTCAAATTCTGGTTCAAAAGTGCAGGTTCAAAAGCTCTAAAAATTTGGAGTTTAAATATCAAAGTTCTTTGATTAAAAAGGTGTAGCTTCAAGTTCAAATAATTTTGAAATTTTTATTTGAACTTAAAAGTTCAAAGTTCAAGGTTCAAATCGGGCATGGAAGAACAAACACAAAGTGATGAATGAAGGAAAGACAAATTTTGTCGTTTTGAACTTTCATTTGAACTTCAAAAGTTCAAATTTTCAAAATGACTGTCAAAATCTGCACATCCCAAGGTCCAAAAATGCAATCAAACTTTCATTTGAACTTCAAAAGTTCAAATTCTCAAAATGACTGTCAAAATCTGCACATCCAAAGGTCCGAAAATGCAATAAAAAAGGTTTGAGATTATTCAGATCTGATGTTGACCCACCTATTATTTTGGTCATAAGTATTCCTAGATTTAATCTTATGGCTATGAGAGCTCATATTATATATCATTTTAATACTTTCTCATAATTGAGCAGCTTGTGACCATTAATTTGCAGAGTTAATTTTTTTAGTAGAAAATCAGTCTCAGTGCGGGGGGCATAAATTGTTATTGCACCGTTGGATTTGGCCAATTGTTTGCCATGTTGTGGAGAGACAAATTGTACCAGATCTGACCGAAGCAATTTTCAAAATGCGATCATATTAAAGAGTTATGATTGACTGATTAAGCGTCTATCAAAGTGACCAACAACTTCTTATTTTAACAAATTTTAAACATTAGTTAAAATGTCTCATATTTGTAATGAGTAGACCCGATAGATGCTATAAATTGTAATGACATATTATTATATTGTAGTTATCAGAAAGATAAGAAGAAGTTGAGGGATTTTCAAGAATCAATTATGTAACTAAAAATTTACGGGAAAGAGGATTTTCCAGAATTCTCTATAAAAGAGAAGGTTTTTCAAAGAAAAAGGGTTGGTTCTTCTTCTTTTTCTAGAAGTATGTGGGCTGCATGGAAGGGAGATCAATTTTATGATTTATCTTTTGGTAGCAGGGAAGTGAAGGGATGCGATTTTGATTTTGCAAATTTGTTTATGGGCAAGGTACTATGATCTGTGGGTCATTTTATTATGTATTTGGAAATAAAGAGAAATAAATAGCAAGTCTATGTGCTTATATTTATCTCTCTGATTGGAATATGTCTGTGGGTTATTCTTAGTCATTTTTAGATGCTGTCTTGCTCCATATTGCAAAGTATGTGCATGTAATAAAATCTATAGTTTTTGTGCATCCATACGTGCAAATGAAATGATCATCTTCCTCTTATTTTTCTATAAATAAGAAGGCTAATTGCATGGTCTGTGTGCCATGCATTTTATCTTCTTTCAAATTATCTAAGTTAGTAATCATATCTATTTCATTGTCATGAGTGGATATTAATCTTCCCTTGTGTCTTCCGGTTAAAGACATAGCTGTATATCTTAAAAGAGGGAGCTGTACCTCTAAATTCAGAGGAAGATTATCAATTTAATGATAATCTATCCAGCTATTAGTGCTCTTTGTCCTTTGTTCTAGGCATTTGGAGTTAATTTATATATCCATTTTTGAAGGAAAAATCTATTTACTAACAGATTTTTGGCGACTCTACTGGGGAAACAAATTCAAAGATCAATTCTTTTTATTCTCCAAATTCTAGAATTATCTCTGTGTATGCAGGATTGGTGACTCTGATAAATAATATGGAAATCCAAAGGGTTGCAAGAAAGGGGAAAAGACCAAACCCCACTATTTTAGAAATTATTGAGATTGTTAGAAATAATTGAGAGGGGGGTTAATCAGTGGCCTAAAAAATATTCCAATTAATCAACCCAAAAAATTTGTACCACAATATTAAGCCTCTAGTTATCTTCAATCCTACAAGATGTATGCCTTAAAATAATCATATCAAATAACTACTACTCGGAGTGCTTTGTTAAACCTTATTCTTAATGTTTACCAAATAGCAGTCTTTCATTTACCAAAAAATAGTAAATTTCTTAGTGTATACCGATCCCAGATTAGTTATGTGTAATGCAAAACACTAAAGTAATGACTCATAAACACATTGACACATGGATTTTTAATGGCAAAATGCTGTTAAGGGAAAAACCACTTGGGACCGGTAACCCAAAATTTTCACTCTTCCGAAGTGAGCTCGATGAAGAGCCAACCCTGTTAAAGGTTACAAACACACTGTTAGGTGTGACCTTGTTAGAGGATTTAAAAGATTAGTTTGTCACTTGATATCGAGCATCTCTATGCTACCTTCTATGACCAAACCCAGAGTAGTTTCTCAAATGGTATCTGGCATCTCATGCTATCTTCATGATCAAAATTTTTGATACTCCTTGGGATGTATCTCAATATAGAAAGGATCTTCGAATCCTGCTCGGTTAAGAGAATTTATGAATCAATGTTTAAACTAAAATAGTAAATGATCTGTTCACATATACAACTTATACTTGTAGATTTTTAGATCTATTGTAATCTCATTAAACCATTCTGATTAATATATATTTTTAATACCTTTTCTCCACTTTTTGTTCTGCTCAGTGATGCTGTTCTCTGTTGCTCGGTGTCCGCAAAAATCTTTAGCTCTTTCCTCAGCTTGATTGATCAGGACTATATGAAGTTGTTCTTCATTAGTTTCTCTTCACCATCCTCTTTTTCATTCACTCCCCTTAATTCATAATGAATTAAGTTGTCTCTTTAAAGACATGATATCACCATTTCTTTCTTCTTGATTTTCTTGTTCTTGGCGTGATCCGCAATTTTAGGCAATCTTGATTTAAAGCACAACTCCTATTTTATCTCATAGAAATATTCTTGCCAGTTGGATAAAACATCTTTAAATCCTTTACCTATCTCTGCTTTAACTTTTCGATTAAAACAATGTCAACAACCAGTTAAGTCTATCTTTAGCTCTTCCAGCTAGATATTTGTCATTTCTGAACTCCAGTTAACTTTGGTGTTTTAACTCTTTGATATCTTCAGTCAACACTTCAGTTCTCCTCGAGCTTCTCTGTCGGTGTTGTCTGTCTGTCGGGGTTGTCTGTCCTTCAGGCTTTACTGCAAAGTTTTTCTCGTTGGTTAACACTATAATTCTGGCCATTGGTAATGCTTGTGATTCTTCTCTTTGGTAATGCTCATTGGTTTATTTTCTTGGGCATCACTGTGACTTAAATTTCAGTTATCTCTATCCGTCGGGTTCCACTAGCCATCGGTGTTTGAAGTCACTTAGTGAATGCTTGTCTTTGATGCATTACTGAAAGCATAATCTTTATCTTTCTGATTCTATGAAGTCTTTGACACTTTGATTATAACCAATTATATTAGATCAAGTTGACATCAATGACAATACAATCTATTAACTGATTTAATATCTTGCATTATCTTTCTGCATTTCGGTGAGCAACTTAACATCTTTAAACATTCAATCAGTTACATGTCATCAATCTCTCCCTTTGGCATTGATGGCAACACACTACATTATCATACTACATTATTAATAATACAATATGAAATATAATTGTTTCATCAATATTTCCTATTGTAACTATTACAAATGTCTGGCTCTCGGTAAGCTCAAATAGCTTAGATTTGTTTCTTGCAGAGTGGATTCTTCAAACTTCAACTCCTTTACTAGATAGATGTAGTAGCTTATGTCTTTGTTTCTGATATGTGCTCTGGCTTGACTGTTCTTTTTCTTGATAATCTCTTTTTCCTTTGACAAAAATGTCTCCCTTAGATGTATTCTCTCCCTTTGATGGATATTTCATATGTAATCAATCTCTCCCTTTGGATATTGATTAACTCTTCCTTTTGATTCTTAGGAACTTCTCTTCATGGATAATGATATAATATTTTCTTGATAATGAGATCATCTCTCCCTTATGATAATGAGAATCTCTCTCCCTTTGACAACAATTCTAAACAAATCTTCTATATCATCTTCCATCCCTTTATATAATATATTCCTTGAATTTCCCTATCCATCAACAACACATTGTCTCTAGTGTTTGGTGCAGATTTGTACCTTGCTATGTATAGATGTATCTATTGTTGTTTATCTTGGTGCTTGCATCAACATGAATTATGTTTTGATTATGTGTAGGCTAATGCAGTCTCCTAGTCAGCTTATTGACCGATAGACAAGGGTTGTACCCCTAGTCTCTATCTCAAGTACTCAAATGTATCTTTCAGTAATGGCTTGGTAAATATATCAGCTAATTGTTCCTTTGATTGAACATATTCCAGTATCACTTCTTTTTCTTGCACTTGTTCTCTTAAATAGTGATACTTGATAGCAATATGCTTAGTCTTATCATGCATGAATGGATTCTTAGAAATGTTAATTGCCTTGGTATTATCACAATAGATAATCACTGGTTCAAGAATATTCATATTCATACCTTCTAACAATTATTTGATCCATGTAATATTGGAGCAATTTGCAGCAGCAGCCACATATTCTGCTTCTATAGTAGACTGAGAGATTCATCCTTTCTTATTGCTGATCCATGTGACAAGTCTGTCACCTATGAAGAATGCTCCTCTAGTTGTGCTCTTTTGGTCATCAATGTTTCCAACCCAATTAGCATCTGTATAGACTTGTAGCTCAAATTTTCCTTCTCTTTTATACCATAATCCATAGTCCTCAGTGTTCTTCAGATATCTCAGAATTCTCTTGACAACAGTCATATGTGATTCTTTGGGATTAGCTGAGAATCTTGTAACTATTCAAACTGCATGTGCTATATCTGGTCTGGTATGAACAACATACATTAGTTTTCCAATCATTGATCTATACAAGGTCTGATTTACTTCATTTAATTTGTCTTCTTTTGTCATCTTACATCCGGTAGCTATAGGTGTTCCAACTAGTTTGGAATCTTCTATTTTGAATATCTTCAACACTTCCTTGATGTATTTGGACTGAGTGATATATATATGCCTGCATCTTGTTGAAGAATCTGTAGACCAAGAAATAATTTGATCTCCCCAAACATATACATTTCAAATTCTTTTCTCATTTCATTAGCAAAGGATTTTCATAACATTTCATTTGCCCCAAAAATGATATCATCAACAAAAATTTCAGCAATCAGAATATTACCATAGATATCTTCTTTTAAGTACAAATTGCTATTTTCACTTGTTCTTACAAATTCAATGCTAATGAGATAGGAGTGAAGTCTTTCATACCAGACTCCAGGTGCTTGTTTCAATCCATAAAAGGATTTATGTAGTCTACATACCATGTTCCTCTTGTCTGGATCAACAAACCCTTCTGGTTGTTCAATGTATACCTCTTCTTCTAGTATTCCATTTAGGAATGCAGATTTGACGTCCATCTGGTATACCTTGAATCCTTTGAATGCAGCATAAGCAAGTAAGATTCTAACTCCTAGTCTAGCAATGGGTGCAAAGGTTTCTCCATAATCAATACCTTCTTCTTGTGGATACCCCTTGCATACTAAATGTACGCATCCTTTTCATGATTCATGGTTTTGAAGCTTTCCAAAGGCGGGGGTTAGTAGCACCGGTTTGCAATGATAGAAATAAAATACACAAAGCTACCAATAATGAATACTTAAACGTAACCAATAAAATGTACAAGAAAAGAAAGGAAAAAAATGAATGCAAACCCCAATGTGCTTGAAGCTTCTATTGTCTCTCTCTACTCCTTCTAAAACACTATTTTGGATGCTTAGTATTGGTGTGGGCAGCGTCTATGACTTGAAAAGTGTCAAGAATTTGCTAATTGAAATGTGTGTGTGATCGCAAGATGACTTGAATGCTAGAACCAAACTGATAGAGTAATGGTGCATGAGACCTTGAAATACTAGATGTATGATCGCAAGAAGGCTTAATGCTTGAACCAATCTGACAGAGTAATGGTGCACGTAAGCTTGAACTCCTGGATCCTTCAAATGGGTATGAAGGGTTTATTATATAGGAATTGGGGATGATATGAATGGTCAAGATCAATCCTAGAGATAGGGAGATGAATGGTTGTGATCAAAGGGAACTGGAGAAGCCATAAGTAAACTCCACCTCTTCAATTGGTAAAAAGGAGATAGAGTTTGGTTTACTGAAGAGCTAATTGTGAGTTACCTTTTAGAACTGAATAGGTGGGTGGAGTTACCCGTGTGAACTGGAGAGATGGGTGGAGTTACCCATGTGAACTGGAGAGATGGGTGGAGTAACCCATGTGATCTAATTAAGGATTATCTCTTTGAAAATAAATGAATATTTAATTTATTTATATAAATAAAGTTTTCAACATGTGTGATAATTAAATTCTTTTTGATTTAGAATTGCTTTATTGAATGAAATTAAATTAATTTAATTGGAAGAATTTAATTAGTAAGTTTAAATATTTCAATTTAAACTATAGGAAATTGAATTTAATTAATTAATTATTGGTAATTAATCAATTCAAGTTAAATAATTAATTTTGGGAATTTGATTAGATGATTTGGGGAATGAATTTAGAGGAAACTAGATGATTAATTAATAATTAAAAAACCTTTAATTAATAGATGAAAATTAGTGTTTTTAATGTAAAGTCGCAAGCCTGTCTATTTTAGGGTGTCTACATTTACCCCTCTTTGATGTAATGTGGCTTGTTGCAGTATGCCAAAGAATTTCTATTTTGATCCTGCCCCAGCTTGCCCCGGCGATAGTAGGTGTATTTATGCCCCTCAACAAATTTGAGTGAAAAGTCACGACATGAGCGTTAATTTGTTGAAATTGTAATTTGTGTATCTAGGTACCTAACTAATCTAAAAAATGCTTTATTATGCCCCTGATATTGAGTTTTGAAATTTACACTGACCGGGAAGGAAATTTTGAAGTCCTGGAGGAATTAGGGTTTTTGAAAATCCCTATAAGTATCTTGGAGAGCCCTTCATTTGTCATTTTGCATTCTGGAGCTCTAACGATCTTGGTGAGTTTTCTCTTTGTTTTCCTTCCTATTTTTGTGTGATGGCGGGCTTACCTGGAGTCACCCACATTTTTGACCAAGTCCAGACGTATTAGAGGCCAGCTGGCGTAGGACGTCTGATGAGTATTCTTGCCTTGCGTTACATTAATGCATTTATTTCTTACTTTGAAATGTTTTTTGTTTTGTATCGTGTTGCAAACGTTGCCATAATTGCCTGCGGTTTTGCCACAATTGTAGTTTTATTGCCGCAATTGCTGGCTATGAGCCACAATTGATAAGTGGTCTACAATTGCTGGCTTTGAATGCCACGATTGCTTTTTGACTGCCACAATTGTTACTTGTGTTCTGTAATCGCATAAAAGTACCAAATTTGAAGTATGTTTTACTGCAATTATCTGTATAGTTTTGCACTTGATTTGTATGATCTCATTTCTTCTTTTGCTTACTTGCTGACACTTGTCTATTTGATCTGGTACTGATAAATTTATGATTTTTCCTGTTGCAGTCCATCAGGAGGATTTTGCGCTGTCGAGAGTCTAGAACGGCGAGACTTGTTTACAGATTCCAACTGTCTGAGGACGAGAGGTCAGTTCTTAGAGAGTTAGGTTTATATTGGGTATGTTACATGCCAGAGATTGCAACCAATAGGGGTTTGATATCAGCTCTTATAGAGTATTGGCATTCTGAGACATGCACTTTCTGGTTACCCACTAGAGAGTGTACTGTTACGTTGGAGGATGTTTACCGCATTCTTCAGCTTCTGATTCAGGGTGCGCTTGTTGAGTATGCCAGTTGACCTGACATTGTAGCTTTGATTGAGTTATCTGGATTTCCCTAGGATCAACTAGGTTTGGCTGGCCCGTATGATATCCCATGGTCCTGATTTGGCATGGGCCTCGATAGATTGTCCACTTTATTAGGTAGCTTGATATGTGGCATCTTATGCCCTGATCGATGCCAACACAGTTTCTCTGTAGGATTTGGTGCTTTGTTGTAGAGTATGGTCCATGACCACACTGTATTTGTATGGGGTCCATGCATGTCATCCCACATTCACTTTCATATGTTCTATGCGGCTTACCTTAATGGTAAGTCGCTCAGTTGTGGTGCTACCCTTCTACAGATATGGGCATGGGAGCACATTGCTGTGTACCATCCCGTGGGTGCTCATGATCTACCTCTGGATAGGCCCTATGTCTTTATGTATGATGGATCCATTGTCCAAACTCACATGGGTCAATTGTTGTACTGGCGTTAGCAGTTAGATATGATGCCATATTTTATTTGGAGACCATATAGAGAGTGCCCCGTCTGGGATGGAGAGGATGTCCATCTCCCATTTTGTCATCAACAAATATTTTTGATTGGGTGTGTCACACACCATGTGCATATGATTTATTTCCACAACACTAATAGGGTGTTGCAAAAGTTTAGAGAGCGACAAGATGTGTCTGATAGTTATGCCTATTTTGCACATAGATTGAGGGATGTTGCGCTATGGGGTGTTGTTGTTTCTCTTGATGCTACCCAGAGTGAGTTTGTAGGTTTACTTCTTGTTGCTTGGACATGGCGATATTCCACTGTAGATGTGGGTATATGTTTGTGCTATTACTTTTATAGTTTCATTACTGCTCTCTTAGGCTATCTACTTTATGATACTTGTTTATCTGATGTGGTACTGATATTTGAGTTGGATCATTTTGTAGGCACCACCCCCTAATATAATGCTTGGTGGGCACAGACTCATCCTATTTCACTTACCAATGTCTCATGTCCCATTGCTAGCACTATCATGAGGAGGCACTGACAGTTACGACGGGGTAGGGGTGGGCAAGACAGAGGGAGAGATGGGGGCCGAGGAGGGAGAGATGGTGGCCGACACAAAGGGAGAGATGGGGGCTGAGATGGTGGGCAGGGGAGAGGAGATGATGATGGAGATGATCCTGGGCCTGAGGGATCTAGTGGTGGGGTGCAGACGAGGGGTGGGCGAAGCAGTTCTTAGAGAGTTGGATTGGGTGCTATTTTGGAGGAGGAGGAGGCGATGGAGGAGGAGGCACCTCAGTTAGTTTAGAGAGTACGTCGATGCACTGGTGTTGTTTTTCCTTAGAGGTTAGATGAGAGAGTTATTGTAGAGGATGTGGATGTGGAGATAGGTGATATTGACATTGAGGCCTTGGATGTAGAGAGTGCAGGTGTGAGCTCCTCCACTGGTAGTAGCAGTACAGGCAGTAGTTCTGGTGATAGTTCTGATAGTGAGGATTCTTGGGTAGTGAGGGAGAGGAAAGATGAGGGATTGGGGGATAGGGCTGAGGAGGGAGACATGGATGTGGCTATGGGGGGATGGAGGAGGATCCCTTAGAGTTAGAGAAACTTACTCAACAGGTACATAATTTGTAAGCTAGACTTGCTGCTTCGAATGCGCGTGCTACTGCTTTGGAGGCTAGAGTCTTAGTAGCTGAGGAGAGAGAAAAATAGGTTCGCTCAGAGGTCAAATCCTTCATTGATAGTGTATATGATGCCTCTCATCAGGAGGTATTGGACCGATACTATAGATCTAGGCATGATTCTCAGAGAGAGATTGACTACTGAAGGTGCCACTATGAGGGTGCAGTTCCTTCAGATCAGTGTGTTCCCAGCTACACTGCCTCCCAGAGATCCAACAGAGTGTAGAGATCATAGATTAGTGGGATTAGTACTCCAGCTCCACTACATAGGAGTGCCCCTGATATGCTTCCCCCTCGTCCACCTGGTGGTGAGGATGGGGGTAGCACATGCTGAGCTATTATATCTATTATAGTCTGTTTCACCATTTTTGTAGCGATGTAGCATTGATGTATCTTTGAGGATTATATATGATTGTATCTTGACACACTTGATATTTATTGATATACCCGTTGATCACCTTCTTGTGTTCAGACTTGCGACCGTTCATTGTACTCAAAAATTTTAATGCACCAAATCGAGAGATTCTTTGCCTTTGTTCAATTTTTAGTCTCCACGTCAATTTTAAGCACCAAATTCTGAAATGTGAGATGTGAGATGTATGAAAAACACTGTTATTTTTAAACCCAAATTGATAAGTGAATGAATTTTATGTTGTATTGTTATCTCGTCTCCTTGATTCAAACCTATCAAAGAAAGTGTTTAGTATCTCAAGAAATGAAAGATTTTCAATCCAAAACAACAGAATATTTGAAAACTCCAGGATTATTGAGATTGATGAAATTAATGGTGAACTTATACTTGCAAATCTCTTGATTGAATCAATTTACCTTGTGTATGCTTCACTTTGATCTTCAGCTACAATTGCGAGAATAGCCCTTTGTTGCGATCGATAGTTGGTGGTTCTCCTTATTGCAACTCTTAATGATCTAGCACCTGATATGCATCTAATTACCTTCTTTGTCATTCACTGTCAGTCAACCCTGTATAGAAACCAAGAAAAATAGCTAGAAATGTATCTTTTATGTCAATTGTGGCATTGGTTGTTCGATTTTGGTAATCTCCTGTCAATTGCGGGAGAATATTGGCGGAGAGTACGTAGGCGCACTGGTGCTATTATTCCTTAGAGGTTAGATGAGAGAGTTATTGTAGAGGATGTGGATGTGGAGATAGGTGATATTGACATTGAGGCCTTGGATGCAGAGAGTGCAAGTTTGAGCTCCTCCACTGGTAGTAGCAGTACAGGAAACAATACTGGTGATAGTTCTGATAGTGAGGATTCTTCGTTAGTGAGGGAGAGGAGAGATGAGGGATAGGGCTAAGGAGGGAGACATGGATGTGGATATGGGGGGATGGAGGAGGATCCCTCAAATTTGGAGTGACTTACTCAGTAAGTACAGGATCTGCAGGTTAGACTTGCTGCTTTGGATGCGCATGCTACTGCTTTGGAGGCTAGAGTCTTAGCAGCTGAGGAGAGAGAGTGACAGGTTCGCCCAAAGGTTAGATCCTTCATTTAAAGCATACATGATGCCTCTCATTAGGAGGTATTAGACCTATACTATAGATCTAGGCATGATTCTTAGAGAGAGATTGACTACTGGAGGTGCCACTATGAGGATGCAGTTCCTTTAGATCAACAGGTTCCCAGCTACACTGCCTCCCAAAGATCCAGCATAGCGCATAGATCACAAAGTAGTGGGAGTGGTGCTCCAGCTCCACCACATAGGAGTTCCCCTGATATGTCTCCCCCTATTCCACCTGGTGGCAAGGATGGGGGTAGCACATACTGAGCTATTATATCTTTTATAGTTAGATTCACCATTTTTGTAGCGATGTAGCATTGATGTATCTTTGAGGCTTATATATGATTGTATCTCAACACACTTGATATTTATTGATATACCTATCGATCACCTTCTTGTGTTCAGACTTACGACCGTTCATTGTACTCAGATATTTGATTTATATGAGATGTAGCTATTGATTTTACTTGCTATATGTTAGGTTCTACATGATTGTGTTTAGATGTTGAAATGCTTATGCGATGCAATTCTATTATGCAGAATCTTAGATGGGTGATTTATTTTTCTTATGATACTGACATGTTTATGTAGGATGGTGGTAATGAAATGCATGTTTTTATGAGATGCTTATGGAGGCATGTGATTTATGATTTACCATGTATGCAATTGCTATGTTTTTTTCATTTTTTGGATGCACTTAAGTAGAATGGATGCAATCTATAATGCACAAAATATTCGAGTAATGCATATGTTAGTTAGAAGATAGTTAGTGGAAATGTGCTCTCTGGGATTTGATTGGATAGATATGGAATGATAAAAAGAATTTTTTGATTTTTTGATAGATATGAATTGATAGAATGGATGAGTGACCCAAGTTGCTGCCCCTGTTCCAATATTTGTCATCATTGCATCTTTTTAATAAAATTCTGAAGTAGTGTCCAATGCATCCAGATCACATACAATTTGGATACCGCCATGACCTCTTGATAACCAGAAGGAGTAGAGAGATTGAATAGAAAGAGAACTTAGTGCACCCGAATATTGACCATCTAGGTTCAGCTATTTTCCCTGTTTTGAAAAGAAAGATAGTCAAAAGAACCTAGATATTGACCATCTAGAAACCACTTTTCCCTTTGAATAAACCAAACAAAAGAAAAAAATAAAAACAAGATAGAATTCCAATGCACCCAGAGTCCATCTAGATAGCACAATGAGCTCTTGATTTTGAAAAGAAAGACCAAAAAACCAAGATAGAATTCCAATGCACCCAGAGTCCATTTGGATAACACTATGAACTCTTGATTTTAAGAAGTAAGCCCATAAAAACCAAGATAGAGATCCAATTCACCCAGAGTCCATCTGGATACTGCTATGATCCTATTAGTAAATAAAAAAGCATATAATAGAGTAGGAATGTCCAATTATTTCCCAAGGTTAAGCTTAGATCGTGGAACTACGTGGCTGCTAGATAAGTGACAATGCCTACCGCATTTATCCTAAATCATCATGGCCCTAGAATTGAAGTGAAAATTAAACAGACAATAATCGAAGAAAATAAGTCATGATCCATCATAGCTAATCTCCTCACTTGGTGGATCCTAGAGTAGCGTAAGAATATAACCGCAAAATATAGAGTGACATCTGATTGACTGACTGACCTAGTCAACAGTTTGATTTCTCCTTGATTTAGTTGGATTCTCTTGATTGGCTTGACTCTTTTGATAGGTTTGATTTCTTTGATTGTGTCTAGTTTTAGTAATAGATGACTCATATAAGACTGGCCTACATGGTTTTAAGCACATCCATCACTTTGTAAGATGATTGGTTGATTGATTGATTGATTTTGATTATTTTTGGTGGCTGATCAAGCTGTGTCAGATGGGCCCAATGCTGATTCACAAAGCTCATGGTTTTGATATTTGATAGATTGGCTTGGTCACTAGTTTTCTTGCTGATATATTTCACAGATTGATAAAGCTGTGTCATATGGGCCCAATGCTGGTTCACAAAGCTCATGGTTGTGACATTGATTGACTTGGCGTGATCGCCCTTTTCTTTTTTGATAACCGAGTTGGTTTTATTGCTTGGGATTTTGCATTTTTTTTGATTGTTTTTTATGAAGATTGATTTTCTTAGGATTTTTGATCTTTTTAGGATTTTTTTATGAGTTTTCTATTTTTTTGGGGATTTTTTCAGGACTTTAGAATCGCCCCCTAGTCTGGTGGACCAGTACTAACCATGGATAAGTGTTGGTGATTAGAGGGGTTTGTGATTCTAGCTATAGCTTGGGTAGTCAGTCTTGCATTTGAAGTGGGCTCAATCTTTTGATCTAGGAGTTCATTGATGGTGAAGTTGGATTTGAATAATTGGTGCCTATTTGCCAAGTTTTCACCAAGGTACCTACTCAATAGCGCTTGTTTGATATGTTTTCACTGAGAGAGCGATTTCATTTCTCTTTATCTTTTTTTATTTTTTTTGATTTTTTTGTTGTAACCAAGGCGCTTGTTTGCCAGGTTTTCACCAAGGTAACATTTTGTATTTTTTGATTTTTTTGGTATTTTCTGGATATGTAGATAGTTGCCTTAACCATTGAGACCTCAAGTGTAGAACCTCTTGAGGTGCATACTATTTATGTATCTGGGGAGCTGATCTCCTTCTGGTGTTTCCAGTTGGTATGCCCCACTTTGGGTAGAGGTGATAATGACATATAGTCCTAGCCAGTTAGGCTTGAACTTTCCTGGTTTCACTCTTTCTACCTGGTTCTTTTGATTTTCAATGAGGATGAGGTCTCCTATCTCAAATGTTCATGGCCTCACCTTCTTATGATAGTTCCTTCTAATGCAATTTTTATATCCTTGTAAGTGATTGAATGCATTTTATCTTCTTTCATCTAATAGTTCTAGTTCACTGAGCCTTGCTACTCTGTAGTCTTCGTCTAAAATTAGGTTCTTTAATGATATCCTCAGGGATGGGATTTCCACTTCAAGGGGTAGGACCACCTCTGATCCATAAAATAGGGAGAAAGAAGTGGCTCTTGTAGGTGTTCTCAGGCTAGTTCTGTATGCCCATAATGCGGGACTAAGCTATAAATGCCAGTCTCACCCTGGTTTATTCACTATTTTCTTCAAAATTTTCAAAATGGTCTTGTTTGTCGCTTTAGCTTGGCCATTCCCTTAAGGATAATAGAATGAAGAGAACCCTTGTTTTATTTGAAACTGTTCACATAGCTCTTCAACATCTTTGCTTTGGAATGGTGTACCGTGATCTGTCAGGATGCTTTGAGGAATCCCATATCGACAGATGATGTGGTTGAGTATGAACATTGATATCTGCTTTCCAGTTATGTAAGTGAGGGGAATTGCTTCCACCCACTTAGTGAAGTAATCTATTGATTCTATGATGTATTTGTGTTCATTTTATGAAGAAGGTGTAATTTTTCCCACTAGGTCAAATCCCCACATAGAAAATGGAAATGGTGACGTGATAGGATTTAATTCTTGGGATGGTGCATAGATGAGGTCTCCATGAATTTGACACTTCCTACACCTTTGTACATAGTTGTTTGCATCTATCTCTACTATGGGCCAGTAGTATCCCATGTAGATGATCTTTTTAGCTAAGCTATTGCCACCTCTGTGGGTTCCAAAAATTCCTTCATGTACCTTGTACATAGCTCTCTAGGATTCCATGGAAGTGAGACATCGTAATAGCTTTCCGTCTAGACTTCATTGATATGGAGTAGTTGAGAGGATGGTATACCTAGAGGCTTGGTAGATGAGGGAGTTTCTCTAGTTTCTAGACAAGTTGGGAGGTAAGACACTAGTTTGGAGGTAATTATACACATCATGGTACCATGGGGTTTCAGGATCAACAAGGATGCATGCTGATTTTGTGATTGGTGCTTGATGTGATGACATCATGAGTTGCTCCACCAGAAAATAGAATCATGTTTCATTACCTGGAATATCGATAAGTGATGCTATGGTAGCCATCATGTCTGCAGCTTTGTTTTGATCCTATGGTATTTGCTCGAAGAAGATGTATTGGAACTTAGTTTGCAACCTGTCCATCTGTGCTCTGTATCGTATTAGATTCTCATCTTTTTTCATACAATCATTGTTGACTTGGCTAATGACCAACTATGAATCTCCGTAGACCTTAAGGTTCTTGATTCTCCATTGAATTTCTATCTTTATCCTGATGACTAGTGCTTTGTATTCTGCTATGTTGTTTGTGCATGAGAAATTGAGTCTGAATGATTTTGGAATTGAATCATATTCGGAGTGATGAGCACTATTCCTACCCCTGCACCATGGTTTGTGCTCGACCCATCAAAGTATAATTTCCATATCTCAATCATTGGTTGTAGTGTCATAATAGACTCATCGGGAAATTTGGAGATGATAGGATGATGATCTTGAATAGGTGCCTCTACTAGTTGATCTGCAATCATTTTCCCTTTGATAGATTTTCTGTCTACATATTCAATGTCAAACTCGCTTAAGATCATTACCCACTTGGAAAGTCGTCCAGTGAGTACCGCTTTTCTTAGGAGATACTTTAAAGGATCAATATATGCTATCAAATTTGTTTTTTGACACATGTATTTTATCAATTAACATTGACACATGGTTTTTTTTGGACATGTAGATAGTTTCCTTAACCATTGAGACATCAAGTGTAGAACCTCTTGAGGTGCATGCTGTTTATGTATCCGGGGAGCTGATCTCTGGTGCAGGAGCACCCTGAATGAACCAAGTGTTCCTATGGAACCTATGGGTTCCCTCAAGGTCCTAAGAGGCCTTTAGTGTTGTTAATACATTGGGTTAATCATTGGACCACCTTGTAAGCCCATAGTTCCAAGTTTGGCACCTTATGAGCCCTTGGTCAACTATTGGTCATTAATGGTCCAAAACCATAGGAATAGTATGTTTTTTAGGTTTTTCATGTTTGGATCCACTAGGGATCACAAAAATAACATTGTGACCAAGTTTGGTCATCAGATTTGCAAAATTGTAAAATATGTAAAAGTTGTCAAGCAACTTTTGAGCAAACTTGACAAATTTTTGAAAAACAACTCCCAAATGGTCAAATCAAATCAAATATGTTATGTAACCATTGTGAGTTCCTACAAAATCCCTTTCAAGTGGGTGGTAGGCTAATCATGTAATTTGGCATTTTGAAATTAATAAAATAACCATTTTCCTGCATTCCTGAGAAATAGGCTTTGTTTATGACCAGGTACGGACATAAGGACATGAAATTATGACACCAAGGGTTAGTTCTATGAATCTTATTTCATTTTACTTTGGTCTCATGTGTTGATCAATCTTAATCTAAAAGTTATTGAATTTGCAAACTCACTACCTAGTTTGTAGGCCCTAAATTAGGGTTTAGGAAAGAATTGAGTGTATTTCACTTTTCCACCATGGGAATTCAATGAACCTTGGTGGAAAGTATGTTTATATGATTCTCTTTAAGATTCTGCAAGATAGGTTCCCCAAAATGTAGGGAGATGGAGTTACAATGATGCCCTAGGTGTGTATCCTTATGTATGCACCAATCTAGAATTAGGACAACAATCATAACTCTAGTTTGGGGATTCATCAGAGGCTCTAAGTCAGAGGAGGAGACCCTTGTACACACCCTCACATGATCCAATCATCAGTTTGGAATTTGGATGCATCCTAAAGGCACTTTTAGTGTAAGTGGAGGCCTAATTAGCCTTAATTACAGTAGCAATTTTGTGTGTCATCTCGTCTCTTTCTCATTTACATATTCTAGGGTTTGAGTCCAAATTACTAGGCCATAAAGGGTGTCTAAATCCCTAATTAGTTAAGGGGGTTATGTGGAATAATCTCATTTAAGATCAAATTTCCTTGCAGAAAAGGATACAAGCCTAGCCTTGGGTTTGTGAAGCAACCATGTCATATGGGTTGCAATTGAGTGAAAGAACCATTGGAACTAAATATTAGGGACCTAAATAGACCACACCTATGAGAATATGTCACCCTTGGTCCTATAAGTCATTTTGGGGGTATTATTGAGCATTTGGGTCAAGTGCTTGTGAAACCAACCTTGGTAGTTGGTGTTGTAGGATTGGTGAAACCTAGTGATTAGGTTTCCCTTGGGAATTTGGGGTTGTGATAACCTTAACCAAGTCCTCTCCCACACTTGTGATAATTGTGAAGCACTTTGGCCTTGATAAGTTGGTGTTTGGGGTGCATTGCCCTATTTGAGTCACCTAGAGGCTTCCTGTTTCCCACTTTGCATCAATCTCCTTCTGGTGTCACCAGTTGGTATGCCCCACTCTGGGTAGAGTTGACAATGACATATGGTCCTAGCCAGTTAGGCTTGAAATTTCCTGGTTTCACTCTTTCTACTTGGTTCTTTTGATTTTCCATGAGGACGAGGTCTCCTATCTCAGATGTTTGTGGCCTCACCTTCTTATGATAGTTCCTTCTAAGGTGATTTTGATAGCCTTGTAAGTGATTGAATGCATTTTGTCTTCTTTCATCTAATAGTTCAAGTTCACTGAGCCTTGCTACTCTGTAGTCTTCATATGAAATCAGGTTCTTTAATGATATCCTCAGGGATGGGATTTCCACTTCAAGGGGGAGGATTGTCTCTGATCCATAAACTAGGGAGAAAGGAGTGGCTCCTGTAGGTGTTCTCATGCTAGTTTTGTATTCCCATAACGCGGGACTAATATGTAAATGCCAATCTTGCCCTGATTCATTCACTATTTTCTTCAAGATTTTTAGAATTTTTTTGTTTGTTGCTTCAGCCTGGCCATTCCCTTGAGGATAAAGAATGAAGAGAACCCTTGTTTGATTTGGAACTGTTCACATAGCTCTTCAACATCTTTGTTTTGGAATGGTGTACCATGATCTGTTAGGATGGTTTGAGGAATTCCATACCATTAGATGATATGGTTGAGTATGAACATTGATATTTGTTTTCCAGTTATGATAGTGAGGGGAATTGATTCCACCCACTTAGTGAAGTAATTTGTTGCTGCTATTATGTATATGTGTCCATTTTCTGAAGGTGTAATTTTTCCAACTAGGTCAAATCCCCACATAGAAAATGGCAATGGTGAAGTGATATGATTTAGTTCTTGAGCTAGTGCATGGATGAGGTCTCCATGAATTTGACACTGCCTACACCTTTGTACATAGTTATTTGCATCTATCTCTACTGTGGGCCAGTAGTATCCCATGCAGATAATCTTTTTAGCTAAGCTGTTTCCACCTCTGTGGGTTCCAAAAATTCCTTCATGTACCTCATACATAGCTCTCTGGGATTCCATGGAAGTGAGACATCGTAATAGAGTTCCATCTAAACTTTTTCTATATAGAGTCATTGAGAGGATGATATACCGAGAGGCTTGGTAGATGAGGGAATTTCTTTGGTTTCCAGACAAGTTGGGAGGTAAGACACTAGTTTGGAGGTAATTATATATATCATGGTACCATGGGGTTTTAGGACCAACAAGGATGCATGCTAATTTTTTCATTGGTGCTTGATTTGATGGCATCATGAGTTGCTCAACTAGAAATTAGAATCATGTTTCATTACCTGGCATATCGATCAGTGATTCTATGGTAGCCATCATGTCTGCAACTTTGTTTTGAGCCCATGGTATTTGCTTGAAGAAGATGTATAGGAAATTAGTTTTCAACCTGTCCATCTATGTTCTGTACGGTATTATCTTCTCATATTTTGTCATATAATCATTGTTGACTTGGCTAATGACCAACTTTGAATCTCCGTAGACCTTAAGGTTCTTGATTCTCCATTGAATTGCTGTCTTTATCTTGATGACTGGTGCTTCGTATTCTACTATGTTGTTTGTGTACGGTAAATTGAGTCTGAATGATTTTGGAATTGAATAATTATTCAGAGTGATGAGCACTATTCTTTCCCCCACGCCATGGTTCTTGCACAACCCATCAAAGTATAATTTCCATATCTCAATCGCTGGTTGTAGTGTCATAATAGACTCATCGGGAAAGTCATAGATGATAGGATAATGATCCTGAATAAGTGCCTCTGCTAGTTGACCCACAATCACTTTCCCTTTGATGGATTTTCTATCTACATATTCAATGTTAAACTTGCTTAAGATCATTACCCACTTGGAAAGTCATCCAGTGAGTACCGCTTTGCTTAGGAGACACTTTAAAGGATCAATAAGTGCTATCAACTTTGTTTGGTGACTCAACATGTAATGCCTCAGCTTTTGGGAAGCAAAGACAACTGGGAGGCATGATTTTTCAATTGGTGTATAGTTGAGCTCATATCCTACCAATGTTCTACTTAGATAGTAGATAACTCTCTCCTTGCCTATGTCATCATGTTGTGCCAAGAGAATGCCTAATACTGATTCTGTTGCCGAGATATATAGAAGCAATGGTCTACCTTGGACTGGTGGCACCAATATGGGAGACTTGAGTAGATAGTCCATGAATATTTGGAATGCTTGTTTGCATTGTTTTGTTCATATAAATTTGATGTCTTTGTGCAGTAGATGTTGAAATGGGTGGCACTTGTCTGCTAGCTGAGCTATGAAGTGCCTGATTGATTGAGCCTTCCTTATAACCCCCTTAGTTGCCTTAGGTTGGTCGGTGGAGGCATGTCCAATATTGCTTTGACTTTCTTTGGGTCTACTTCAATGCCTCTATGTGACACTATGAACCCCAATAGCTTCCCTGCTGTGACCCCAAATGCACATTTCTTTGGGTTTAAATGGACCTTATATTCCTGCATTCTATCAAATATGGGTCCCAATACTTGTAGATGATCCTTTCTAAGAATTGAATTGGCTAGTATGTCATTAACGTAGTATTCCATTTTCTTATGGATGAGATCATGAAAAATGGTTGTCATAGCCCTTTGATATGTTGCTCCGACATTTTTTAGACCAAACAACATGACGTTCCAACAATAAGTGCCCCAAGGACATGTGAAATCTATTTTATGTTGGTCCTCTAGCGTGATCCTTATCTGATTATACCCTAAAAATCCATCCATGAGTGATAGCATTTGATGTCCTACTGTTAGATCTACTATCATATCAATGTTAGGAAAAGGAAAGTCATCCTTGGGACAAGCTTTGTTAAGATCTCTAAAGTTTGTACAAATTTGAATCTGACCACTGTGCTTTGTAACTAGCACCTGATTAGATATCCAGTCTGTGTATGGGATCGGTCTTATGAACTTAGCATCTAGGAGATTTTTCAATTCTACCTTTACTAGTAATGCAACATGGGGATGCATCTTCACAGCTTCTGTTTGATAGGTTTTATGTTGGGTAGAAATGGGAGATGATGCAACACAAGCTCTGGATCTAATCCTGGCATATCTAAGTAGGACCATGCAAAATTGACCACCCTTTCTTTGAAGAAATTGATGAACTATTCTCTCTCCTCTGGGGTGAGTGATTTTGCTAAGTAAATGTTCTTTGGGTTCTTGTCATCTCCCATGTTGACTTCTTCTATTTCTTCTGCTAACAATGCCAAATTTTCCTCTGTCAAGGGGAGGAGTTCCTTCTTTCCATCTTGTAGCACCTCAGTGAGGTTTTCACTAGAAGATACGTCTTGTTTTGTATTTTTATCATTTTTTGTGTTAGTAAGCACCTTTTGGTTTTCACTTACTGACGATTCTTTTGTATTTTTCAATTCATTTTGATGAATGGAAAGAGGGGCTTCTTCCCCAAAGTATGCTGATCTGTCGAGGTCAATGGAGAAACCTACTTTATGGTCTCCTAATGGCATTCCCTCTCTAAGTCCCATGAAATATATGATAGCCTCATCATTCTCAAATACATCCATATCAGGTGGTCCTTGTTGATCCCACTCTATTAGTTTGGGGTGTACAAGACATAGGCCGTCATGTTGGGTTGACTCTATTTGGTTGAAGGGGAATACAAAGATGGTTCTGAAAAACCTAGACTATGATGTGGACGCACCACCTAAGGAATTTTAATTGACATGTTTATCGATGCAGGGTTGGTCATCAATGGATAGTTGGTCAAATAGGTCATCAAGGTGTATGGTGGTGGCTGACATAGGGGAATAGTCTAGGATCAAGGGTTCGGAGTCATGAAGGGATCTCTACTCGTACTCGTGGGAGTCAGTTTCGCTAGAATGCTCATCGGATGTCTCACTTCCTTCATTATCGTCAATTTCTTGGTTGAGGTTTATTCAGGTGTGAGAGGTTCCCACTTTGGCAGGAAGCAACTGTTATAGTATGTTTCTTATCAAGATGTGTTCTAGGTTTTTCCCCCAGTGTAACTCTGCTATTTATTCTTGATCAACTTGTATGTCTCGGGTGATAGGACTAGTTCTTTGTTTCCCATAGCCTAACCCTCTCTTATTTCTCTGGGTTGGTAGGAAAGACAATTCCATTTAACCTTGTTGTATTTCCCCCATACCAGTTGTACCATCATACCTAAATCTTTGTAGAATTGTATAACCATTTCCATAGTTTGATATGGGTAGGGGTTGTTGAAGTGTCTCTTGTGGATCTTGGTACAACCATGTCTTGATATCTTGATCGAATGGGTTTTCTTCTGCAATGTCTCCCTATATGACAAAGGTTGTGGGTGGACACCTAAATAGAACAAGCTCTAGGGTTTCTGTTATAACAACTGGTTGCAGCATGCCATATGTTCTTGGGTTCTAAGGCATGTTTGTGATAGTGAAAGCTTCCTCGTAGCTGTATTCACCACAACCCTTCTCAGTAATGGATATTTTTCCTTCTTTCCATGTGACATCCTTGGGAATTGAATATGAAGAGGAAGGGATGCTTGTGTCTTGGTTTAAGGGTACCTGGTTATCAGTGCTGATTTGGACCACATTACAGTATTGGAAAGGATTTGGATCTCCCTCAATAATGATTTCTTCTCCTTGGTGTGGGAACTTGATGCACTGATGGTATGTTGAAGGTATTGTTAGGAACCTGTGTGTTCCTTCTGTTTATTTGGTTAGTGTAGTGTTGTTGGACGCATATGCTTTGTAAGTCGTCCCGTGAGTATATTTTATTATCCCACATGCATAGGTAGTATTACTTTTCTAGCTCGTACTTAGTATATAAGAGTAGATTGAGGCCTTTGCTGGATACCGACGAATTTATTGTATTGAGCTTGCTCAAAGGAGGTTACCCCCTCGAAGTGGCCCACGATCAATAGATTCATTTTGCATTCTGCTATTGCTCTATATTCTGTGATTTCGTGCATTCTCACCATATTGCTATAAGGAGGTTCCTCACATCTGGTATCAGAGCACTTTCTTGGGCTCGTTGGGTGGAAATTACGTCTAAATTTTTTCCGTCGTGGCCTTCAGGTTCCTTTCAATTCTATTATCTCTTGTTATTGCAATACCTCCTTTCTGTTATTCCGTATTTGAGTAAATTTTCCTGAGTCTATT
>MU224538.1:1684661-1714960 GCA_018584345.1 Thuja plicata | reverse complement strand
TGTTAGGAACCTGTGTGTTCCTTCTGTTTATTTGGTTAGTGTAGTGTTGTTGGACGCATATGCTTTGTAAGTCGTCCCGTGAGTATATTTTATTATCCCACATGCATAGGTAGTATTACTTTTCTAGCTCGTACTTAGTATATAAGAGTAGATTGAGGCCTTTGCTGGATACCGATGAATTTATTGTATTGAGCTTGCTCAAAGGAGGTTACCCCCTCGAAGTGGCCCACGATCAATAGATTCATTTTGCATTCTGCTATTGCTCTATATTCTGTGATTTCGTGCATTCTCACCATATTGCTGTAAGGAGGTTCCTCACAGGTATGACTTGCATCTCATGTATCCATGGTCTTCCTAGTAACATGTTGTATCCCAACTCATGATCTAGGATCTAGAAGGGAGTGTTCTTGACGAATAGACCAATCTAGACAGGTAGAATGATAATACCTTTAGAGGATCATTCCTCTTCATTGTAAGCTCTGATATTGATTCTCCTTGTGACATCAATGCTAGATTCTGAATAGCCTAATTGCTTGATTAAATTTAGAGTACATATGTTTAATCCAGCCCCACCATCAATAAGGACTCTACAGATAGCGCTTTTGTGGACCTAGACAAGCAAGTGTAAAGGATCATTATGCACGGGTTTATGCGGCGGCACATCATAGTCTGTGAATGTTACATGTTTTTTTGCAGCTATATGGTTAACCATCATTTGGAAGCTCTTAGGGGCTATGTCCCTTGGGACTGCTATATTCTGAAGGGATTGGTCAAGTGCTTGTTTATGTTGCAGAGATATGCGCAAGAGGTCAAACATGGATATTTGGGCAGGCGTGCACTTTATCTAATCCACTAGGTTTGTCTGTGGATCTGAGGTTTCTTGAGGGTTGGTTGGTTTAGTAGATGAGGAAGGTTCTCCTTGCAAGACAACTTTGGTATGATGGGTGGTTACAACACATTTGTTACTTTGGTCTCTTATAGTGATCACAGCTACATGGCTATGTGAAGGATTCAGGCAATTGATAGTGTTATCACTATTGAAATAAGTGTAATTGACCTTTTTGGACTGTCCACCAGACCCAAAGGCTTTCACTTTATTGTGATCATGAAATGTATCATTGAATATCATATGATTAGTTGTTCCTTTGGTTTGAGTATTTGTTACATCGATGACCCCTGTGTCAATCAGATCTTGGATAGCGTGTTTCAATCAATAATAGTTGGGTGTTTTGTGTCCCTTCACCTGATGAAACTCAAAAAAATCATTGTCATTGTACCACCTTGCCTTGATTACACCATGTTCATATTCCTTGATTTCTGGGAGAGTGATGTTTTTTGATTGTATCAACTTTTGTAAAGCTAATTCTATCGACTTTCCCAACGGTGTGAAGTCTTGTTGCTGGAATTGAAACCGTGGTTTGCATTGAGCTTATTGTTGACTCTTTGACATGGTAGCCGCTTGGATAGGGGGAGGTTGAGTTTGAGTGTATTCTTGCGGAGCAAGCACCATAGGTTTTTGGTTGGCCATAGGGGCACCTTGCAGTGACACTTTGGGTTGTGCGTAGTTGACTGTCTTCACATCAATGACACCATCATTGGTGACATTTTTGTTTTTATTCCACCACTTAGATTTTTCCATTGCAGTCTTGTTTGTATTCATTTGGGTAGGATCTACAAGGACACCTCTTTTGACCAAGTTCTGCTCACAGTGAACTCTTCGATTGATAAGTTGTGTAAAGTTTGGAGCTAACTGCAATTCTATTGTGAATGACATGTCTGGAATCAAATTGTCAACAAACATGACTATTAGGTCTTGCTCAGGTACATCATACATTATTTGGTTTGCAATATTCCTCCATCTCTGTAGGAATTTTATAAAATACTCTCCATCCTTCTGTTTGATATCACAAAGGTCCTTGATACTGACCTTGCACTCGATGTCATGATGGAAGTGAGTGATGAAATTTTTGGCCAATTCACCCCATGACAGAATGCCATGAGGTATATGTGAGAACCATTCCATTGCTAGTCTGACCAAGCTTTGTGGGAATAGTTGCATTAAGTATGTCTCATCATGTGTGACTTCGACACAACTAGAAAAAAACTTTGGGATATGTTCAATAGGGTTGGTATTACCCCTACATTTTTCAAATTTTGGTACCGAGAAGTGAGTTGGGAATGGAGACATGTGAAGAGAGTGATTAAAGGGATACAGGTACAAATCCTCTACTGTATAGGATTTAGTTTTCCCTTGATTTTTTAATTCCATCATTTGGGTTTGAAGGTTCTGCACTTGTTGGATCAACATGTCTGTTTGAGACTAAGGAGGATTTGTGACATGGTACCTCTGTTTTGTAGTAGGTATGAGGTTGCATCTCGGTGCCCCTTGAGTAGGAACATAGGAACTCATCCTTGGGGCTTGATATTGATATCCCAACACATGATTTTGAATTGGGGGCACATGAGTGGCCCAAGGTTGGTTCTATTGTGTTTTTTGTTGGAGTTGGGGATACTGTTGTTGTTGGAACTGTGGTTGTTGTTACTAGATATGAGGTTGTTGGTGCTGAAGCTGGGGTTACTGCTGCTGGGGTTGAGGTTGTTACGACTGAAGCTGGGGTTGCTGCTATTGGGGTTGAGGTTGTTGTGGCTGAAGCTAGGGTTGCTACTACTGGGGTTGAGGTTGTTGTGACTGAAGCTGGGGTTGTTGCTACTAGGTCTAAGGTTGTTGCTGGGTGAGAAAAGGCGTAACCTTGGGTGGGCATTGACTAAAAGTTAGACCTGTAAAGATGGATCCCTATGGGAATGATGTGTTGACCCCAAGGCTAGTTGGGATTAACTACGGTAGCAGCATGGTGGAAAAAAGGTTACTACTTGTTGGTGGGATGGAAGGCATAGCATAAGAGCTTGATTGGCCAGGCCATAAGACCAAAGGTGGGGGCATACTAGTGACCATGGGTACACTTAGTTGGGAGCTTGTCATGCTCTGTACGGAAGATGTGCTTGCTTGGTTTGTGCAACTGGTTTGATTGGGTATCGTCTATGCTAATGTTGGTGTCATCAAGGATGGGAAGATTTGAGAAACCACAAGTAGTGTTTGAGAGGGTTGAGTAGTGGTTTGACCTGTGAGAGGGTTTTTAGGCCATATTGTGGATACATTGAATTTAGCGGGGAGTTTGACTCCTTTTTTAATCAATATGGCTAAGAAATTTTTAGGGTTCCTCTCTACAACAATGTCAACCACTTGTGTGGAATGGGCGTCTTTCTTTATATATTCAAGCTCCTCTTCTGTGATATTTTGGAATATGGCCAACCCATGAGGATTCTCAAAAAGAGCAGGACTGGTATTCTTGAAAGGATCGTCCTCTTGCTCTATTTCCCAAGTGGGGAATCTATTGATGTATGAGTCCTCAGGTTGAGTTCTAGCCATCAACCTTGTGTAAGGCCCTCCATGGGGTGTTTGGGACATAGTGTGGTCTAGATTTTTTGACTAAAACAAGTGATATAAAGCAAACATAAAAGGATAACCTTTCTAGGAAAGTTCAAATTATGCTTCGACAAGGGTAATTCTAAGGACATATGTTTATTTATCTTGATCTCAAGGTTTTGATGATGTAAGAATAATATTTTTTGATCTTTTCCTGGGACAAAGTCACTGATAGAGATGATGATGGTGAGATAATGGGATCAAGATATTTTGAGTCTGAACTTTCAAACTAACAATGCTTGGACAATAATTGTGCTTCCAAAGATGGGATGATATTTAATGTTTAGAGATTCACACAATTCTCTTCGCATATTTATGGGATAGACACTGGTCTTTGACACAAAATGGAGAGTATTTTCAAGGCTTTAGGTCAGAATAGGAGAAAAAATGTCTCTGGTCAACTACGGAAAAAATCCACCGATTGTGGTAAAGTGAACAGTCGATTGCGGTAATTTATCACTGATCGCAGTAATAAACGGGTTGATTGCAGCAATAAACAAGTTAACTATGACAAACTCTATCAATTGTAGCAAAATGTGGGCAATTGCAATAAAAAGGAAGTAGTCTAAAAAAAGACTCAAAGATAGGTCTCACTGTCTGACAATTTGATTTCTAGAGCAAGGCTTCTGATTTTAAAAGACAATTTGATGTTGACAATCCTAGAATTTAACATGTTTGACTTGTTTTGATAGTTTTGATGTTTGTTTTGTGTTTTGAAAACTAATCAAAGAACAAGCAAAATAGACACTGTGTTTTGAAGAATGAAGACTGACAATGTGTATGTTCTACAACTCTTTTGAGTTGCAATGTTATCATGATGTCTCAACAATGAATAGTCAGATTAATCTAGGTTAATGGCTTCAAAATAAAATATTATAGGCCTAATGCTTGAATGTATGTTAGCTCACACAAAAATTGTTACACTACTAAGACACGAAGGTCCACGACGTAGGTGCCTGTGTTTTTTCTGTTGCCAAGTATTGTTTCCATGGAGTGAAGATCTCTTTCACTACACAAATACCTTGGAACACATATGTTGGGAATCTTGGGGGGAAATTCTGCAACCCCTTGCACTATAATAAGGTATCTGTTCAGAGGTAGATCAGGTTGGCCTCTAATTAACAAGGTTTTAGTAAGGGTCCGTGGCATCTATCCAATCGGTTTGTATGTGTGTGACTCACTTAAGAGCCTAGTTGACCACACTGGCTCCTTAGGGATATTCAACCGATCCAGACTATCATCAACACACCTCACTCAAGTTTGGCTAGATAAGATGGAACTTTGGTTCACACCTTGTTTATATACCAATCAGAAGGATTATAGGTTTAAGGTCATTCTCCAAGGAAGAAGTGCATTCCCCGGACATGCCTTTCTGAAAAGTATCAAGGTGTCTAATCTAACAGATTGTGCAAGTGCACCCAAAACTCAAGACATAAGGTAAATTGTTTAAGCTCCAAAAGTTTGAAATGTGAATTAAGCTACCCCACCATACAAGCACAAGTGTTCAATTTTAAGCCCAAAAGTAAGTGTTGATTTCTTTTTCAATTTTAATGCACCAAATCGAGAGATTCTTTTCCTTTGTTCAATTTTTAGTCTCCACATCAATTTTAAGCACCAAATTCTGAAATGTGAGATGTGAGATGTGTGACAAACACTATTTTTTTAAAACCCAAATTGATAAGTGAATGAATTTTATGTTGTATTGTTATCTCTTCTCCTCGATTCGAACCTGTCAAAGAAAGTGTTAAGTATCTCAAGAAATGAAAGCTTTTCAATCCAAAATAACTGAATATTCAGAAACTCTGGGATTATTGAGATTTCTGAAATTAATGGTGACTTTATACTTACTTGCAAACCTCTTGATTAAATCAATGTACCTTGTGTATGCTTCACTTTGATCTTCAGCTGTGATTGCAAGAATATCTCTTTGTTGTGATTAATAGTTGGTGGTTCTCCTTATTGCATCTCTTAATGATCTAGCACCTGGTATGCATCTGATTACCTTCTTTTTCATTCACTATTAGTCAACCCTACACAGAAACCAAGAAAAATAGCTAGAAATGCATATTTTATGTCAATTGCGGCACTGGTTGTTTGATTGTGACAATTTCTTGTCAATTGCGGTAGAATATTGGCAATTGCGACAAATAACTTTGTTCTGCGGTAGAATGCTTTTGTTTGCGGCATGGATCAGTTAATTACGGTAAAGCATAAGTAATTATGGTCAAATAAATGCGATTGTGGCAAAGTGCTAGAAGACAAAAATAAGAAGATGATAGAATAATGATGCGATAGCCTGCAATCAATTGCGGTATTAAACCAGTAAATTGTGACACTATTTTGTCAATTGCGGCAAAAGTCCAGCAATTGCAAAATCACATAGATATCAAGAAAATGATGAAAATTTAGGTCTACGACCATAGGGCCATGGCTGATTGATTCTGTCTATCATCTACAAGATATATTCAAGCTGTTTTCTTCACATCAGGTTCACCAAAATGTACGCCTCCTTTTCATGATTCATGGTTCCCAAGCTTTCCAAAGGTGGGGGTTAGTAGCACCAGTTTGCAATTATAGAAATCAAATACACAAAGCTACCAATAACAAATACTTAAATGTAACCAATAAAATGTACAAGAAAATAAAGGAAAACAAATGAATTCAAACCCCAATGTGCTTGAAGATTCTATTTTCTCTCTCTACTCCTTCTGAAACGCTATTTTTGATGCTCAGTATTGGTGTGGGAAGCATCTATGACTTGAGAAGTGTCGAGAATTTTCTAATTGAAATATGTGTATGATCAAAAGATGGATTGAATGCTAGAACCAAACTAATAGAGTAATGGTGCACAAGAGCTTGAATTCTTGGATGTATGATTGCAAGAAGGCTTGATGCTTGAACCAATCTGACAGAGTAATGGTGCACGTAAGTTTGAAATCTTGGATCCTTCAAATGGGTATGAAGGGTTTATTATATAGGAATTGTGGATGATATGAACAGTCAAGATCAATCCTAGAGATAGGGAAATGAACGGTTGTGATCAAAGGGAATTGGAGAAGCCATCAGTAAAATCCACCTCTTCAATTGATAAAGAGGAGATAGAGTTTGGTTGACTGAAGAGCTAATTGTGAGTTACCATTTAGAACTGAAGAGGTGGGTGGAGTTACCCATGTGAACAAGAGAGATGGGTGGAGTTACCCATGTGAACTGGAGAGATGGGTGGAGTAACCCATGTGATCTAATTAAGGATTATCTCTTTGAAAATAAATGAATATTTAATTCATTTATATAAATAAAGTTTTCAACATGTGAAATAATTGAATTCTTTTTGATTTAGAATTTCTTTATTGAATGAAATTAAATTAATTTAATTAGTAAGTTTAAATATTTCAATTTAAACTTTAGGAAATTGAATTGAATTAATTAATTAATGGTAATTAATCAATTAAAGTTAATTAATTAAATAAAATTAATTATTTAATTAATTTGAGAATTTGATTAGATGATTTGGGGAATGAATTTATAGGAAAATAGATGATTAATTAATGATTAAAAAACCTTTAATTAATAGATGAAAAATAGTGTTTTTAATGTAAAGTCACAAGCCTGTCCATTTTAGGGTGTCTACACTAACCTTTCTTTGTTTCTTGTGACTTCTCCATTCTCATTCAACTTGTTTATGAATATCCATTTGGTACCGATGACATTCTTGTCTTCAGGTCTCGGTACTAGTGTCCATGTACTGTTCTTCTCAATCTGTTCTATTTCTTCACTCATAGCACTGACCCATTCTTCATTTTAAAGTGCAGTATTAACAGATTTAGGCTCAAAATCACAAAGTAAACATCTAGTGTTTAGTGACTTACTTCTTGTTCTCATTCTAGCCTTCTTGTCTCCTATGATTTGATTATGTGGATGATGTCTTATGACATACTTGGAAAGTTTTGGTTCAGCTTTTTGTCCATCACTTTGATCATCTCCTTGACATTCGTTCTAATCTCCATCGCTCGGTACATCATCTTGAGTATTATCCTGATTTTTTGTAATTGCAGCCTGATGCTCGGGTGTAATGTTCTATTGCTTGGGAGCGATACACTGTTGCTCGGGTAGAGTGTCAGGTTCTTCAGTATAAAAAAACCTATTATAGTCCTCTGGTTCTCTTATTCTTTCCTTATCATTCTTTTATGCAAATTCATCTATCTTTACATTTGCACTGTCAATGATCTTGTTAGATGACTTGTTAAGACACTTATAAGCCTTACTTGAGGTGGAATAATCTAGAAAGATACCTTCATCACTTTTGGAGTCAATCTTTCCATTTTTATCATCCTTTAAAATATAACATTGAATACCAAAGATTTTGAATTAACTTACATTGGGTGTGTAACCATACCAAAGCTCATAGGGTGTCTTCTTTATGTCCTTCTTCAATTGTACTCTATTCAATGTGTAAACAACAATAATGAAAGCTTCCCTCAAGAAAGTTTGAGTGATTCTTTTCTCAATCATAAATGTTATGGCACAGTAAAAAATTGATCTATTTCTCCTCTCAACAATTCCATTTTGTTGTGGTGTTCTCGGTGCAAAAACCTATCTTTTAATTCCATGCTCATTACAAAAATTAGTGAATTCATCTGAAATGAATTCCCCTCCTCTATCTGACCTTAAGCATTTCAATTTATTATCACTTTGTTTTTCTACCATAGTCTTATACCATTTAAACATCTTGAATGCTTCTGATTTATCTTTTAAGAACATAATTATCACCATTCTAGAATAATCATCAACAAAGAGAATGAAATACTTATCTCCATAGTAAATCTTTGTCCTCATGGGTCCACATAGATCAATATGGAATAATTCTAGAATTGCATTAGATGTATGGGTTTTACTCTTGAAACTAGACTTTTTCATCTTACCTTTTTGACAATTCTTGCACATTATATGCTCGGGCTTTGACATGCTCAGTAACCCTCTGACTTTTCTTTTATTGCTTATCTTTATCATGTTGTCAAAATTCACATGACACAATATTTTGTGCCACAACCATATGTATTCATTTCTAGCCATTAAACAAGTTTTAATGTCATCAAGATAGAAAAGGTTACCTTTTGTCTGCTCACTAGTTCCGATCAACCTTCCTGATTCATTGAAGATATTTTCCTTCTTATTTTCAAATGCTACTCGGTGACCTATATTGTTCAACTGCAAAACACTTAAAAGATTATAATTCAGTCCTTTTACCTAGTAAGAATTTTCAAATTTGATCAGGTTATTCAACATTATGGTTCCTTTACCTTTAACTAGACAAGGTGTGTCATTACCCATTCTTACTGAATCACCATTATAGTATTCAAAAGTTTCAAAAATTTTCTTATCACCAGTCATGTGGTGAGTGCAGCCACTATCTATGATCCAGAAATCATTCTTAGTAACCTTAGATATGAGTGCAGTTTCTACATACCTTTCTTCTTCTTTGTCTAAATCATCCTTCATGGCTATAAATACCATCTCAATGTCTTCTATAGATTTGGTGTAGTATCATCAGCTCTATTCTCAGCTATGTAACAAGCTTTCTTTCCTCTATCCTTGTAGTCTTGGGTATCTCTTCTTTCAGTTTGTTGTTTTCTTTGGTAATCTCTGTTATCACCTCGGTCAAACTTCTTTTCATAAGTTCTATCATTACTTCTGTAATCTTTTCTTCTATTAGGACATCTTGCAACAAATTTTCTAACCTCTTTACAATTAAAACAAACAAGTGGTAATTTACCTTTGTATCTACCTTTGCCTCTCTACAATCTTCTTACCATTAGTGCTTCAATCTCATCAAGTCCTTGATCTTCATTATAAATTTAACTATCATTCCTAATAGTGTGTCTATGACTTGACTTATTTTCAAAGAAGATGCAAATTCTATAGATGGTAAGACACTATTATCAAAGTTATTCATCACAAATGAAATTAGTCTACGCATCTGACTATCTAGAGTAACTGTATTGTTTGCAACTGCTCTCATTTCTTGTATAGAAGAAATTCTAATAGCATATATAGGAAGTAAGGTTCTTAATATTTTACTTACCACTGTCTCCTCTTCAAGTACATCTTGAACTACTTAGGTAGAATTGACTACCTCTTTGAGTCTGTAGCTATACTGAGTGATATTTTCTCCTTCTTTCATCCTTAGGTCATCAAACCTCCGTCTTAGGCTTTGTGCCTTGGATCTTAGTACATTAGCATCTCCTCCATGGACCAGCTTCAACTTATCCCACATTTGCTTTGTAGACATGCAGGTTTTGACATCTTCAAACTCAACATCAGAGAGTGAGGAAGCAAGTTCTATCATCATGCAATTATGCTCATGCTTTTCTCTCAATTGCTCAAGAGTGTGAGGTCTTGTAGGCAACACATATTTAGTATCAAGGTGTTGAGTAATATAATTACCAATACCTGATAGGTGGAGTCTTATTCTGCTTTGCCATGATGCAAAGTTGTCTTTATTCAACTTGGGCACATCTCATTTATTCATCTTGTGATCTTTTTCTTGATATGTTAAAATCCCTTTCTAAGCACACAATCTCTAATACCAATTGTTAGAAATAACTGAGAAGGGGGGGGGGGGGGGGGAATTAGTGGCCTAAAAAANGGGGGGGGGGTGAATTAGTGGCCTAAAAAATATTCCAATTAATCAACCCAAAAACTTAGTACCCCAATATTAAGCCTCTAGTTATCTTCAGTCCTACAAGATGTATGCCTTTAAATAATCATATCAAATAACTACTGCTTGGAGTGCTCTGTTAAACCTTATTCTTAATGTTTACCAAATAGTAGTCTTTCATTTACCGAAAATAGTAAATTGCTTAGTGTATACCGATCAATCCAGATTAGTTATGTGTAATGCAAAACACTAAATTAATGAATCATAAACACATTGACACATGGATTTTTAATGTGGAAACCCTGTTAAGGGAAAAACCACTTGGGACTTGTAACCCAAAATTTTCACTCTTCTAAAGTGAGCTCGGTGAAGAGCCAACCCTATTAATGGTTACAAACACACTGTTAGGTGTGACCTTGTTAGAGGATTTAAAAGATTAGTTTGTCACTTGATATCAGACATCTCTATGCTACCTTATATGACCAAACCCAATGTAGTTTGTCAAAAGGTATCTGGCATCTCATGCTATCTTAATGATCAAACTTTTTTGATACTCCTTGGGATGTATCTCAATATATAAAGGATCTTCAAATCTTTGTTAGTTAAGAGACTTTTTGAATCAATGGTTAAACTGAAACAGTAAATGATCTATTCACATATATAACTTATACTTGCATATTTTTAGATCTATTGTAAGCTCATTAAACCATTCTGATCAATATATCTTTTCAATACCTTTATTCCACTTTTTGTTTTGCTCGGTGATGTTGTGCTCTATTGCTCAATGTCCACAAAAATATTTATCTCTTTCCTCAGCTTGATTGATCAGGCCTGTATGAAGTTGTTCTTCATCAGTTTCTCTTCAACATCCTCTTTTTCATTCACTCCCCTTAATTCATAATGAATTAAGTTGTCTCTTTATAGACATGATATCACCATATCTCTCTTCTTTATTTTCTTGTTCTTGGCGTGATTCACAATTTTATCCAATCTTGATTTAAAGCATAACTCCTATTTTATCTCGTAGAAATCTTATTTCCAACTAGATAAAATAGCTTTAAATCCTTTACTTATCTCTGGCTTTAACTTGTCGATTAAAACAATGTCAACAACCAGTTAAGTCTCTTTAGCTCTACCAGCTAGATATTTTGTCATTTCTGAACTCCAGTTAACTTCGGTGTTTTAACTCTTTGATAGCTTCAGTCAACACTTTAGTTCTCCTTAGGATTCTCTATCAGTGTTGTCTATCTGTTGGGGTTGTCTATCCTCTTTATCCACTACAAATTTCTGCTCATTAGTTAACACTGTAATTCTAGCCATTGGTAATGCTTGTGATTCTTCTCTTCGGTAATGCTCGTCAATTTATTTTCTCAGGCATCACTGTGACTTAAATTTTGGTTATCTCTATCCATTGGGTTCCACTAGCCATCAGTGTTCGAAGTCACTTAGTGAATGCTTGTCTTTTATGCATTACTGAAAGCATAATCTTTCTCTTTCTGATTCTCTGAAGTCTTTGACACTTTGATTATAACCAATTAGATTATATCAAGTTGACATCAATGACAATACAACCCATTAACTGATTTAATGTCTTGCATTATCTTTCTACATTTCAGTGATCAACTTAACATCTTTAAACATTCAATTAGTTACATGTCATCAGAGATGGATGATAAATTGCTGCGTGCATTCTGGAACTGTTTCAAGGAAAAAAATTCTCATGCTAGTATTGAAGATGATCATAACTCTTCTCTTTTATGGAGAAGTCTTTGTGTCAGATTTCACAAGATGAAAGAAAAGATAAGGTTGCTGCAAGAATATAAAAAAAGAGTATCACAGTTGAAAAAATAATTGAGGATTGAAGATGATGAAGTTCCAACTATCCCACAATCTTTTGTTCTCACAATTTTTCTGTCTTGAGTGAGCAAGAAATCCAGCCAAGAAAACAATTTAGAAAGAAACCCACAGTCAAAGATTTAAATGCTAATAATGATCAAATGCTCCAATATCTTTGGAATGCATTCAAGGGAAGCATTTTTGAGGCTGAAAGGGATAAAATAAATCCCTCTGAAGATCACCGATCTACTTGCTATTGAAAAGTGTGCATCAAAGATATTACCACCTCAAGAATCTTAAACAAGAAACTTTGGCTACAACAGAAAGTTCAAGGGAAAAATCACAAGATAACAAATTGGTTTCTTACAATTTCTTAGTTCTTGGGGAATGAGACTTTACACCAATAGTTATAGAATCATTATTGCCTTGGGATGATAATAAACAAAAAAGATAAAGTTCACATCAAGCTGAGAATGAAGAGTCTCAATCTTTCTTATCATGCATGCAGGCTGGACAAGGAGACGAGATGCATACGCAAGGTAACCTTCTAGTTACTATTGGTAAAGGTATGAAAAATTCACATTTTCAGCCTTCATGTTCACTAGATGGAGATATTGGTTGTATCAAAAAATAAGAAGCCCTTTCTTTTAAGTTTGATCCTATGAGAGTGGAAATTAGTATTCAAAGACCTTTATCCTCATCTATATACCATGAGAATAGTTTATTCTATGGCCTACAAAAAGAATCCATGAATTCTAATCTTTTTTTTGTGTGTCAAGAAGAAAGCATGGTTGATGTTATAACAACTGGGAAGCAATTAGAAAAAGGATGAAAGTAAAATTAGTTGGGGCAGTATGAATGCATTGTATTTACCTATATAATTCAGCCAAGATTTTAAGATCAAGGATAATCTTCTTTTTGAATTTTATGATCCTAAGTCAGATAATGACGATTTATCTCTTCTACATAATAAAGATGAGCTAGAAACATGTACTCTTGTAGGTGATGGAAGCATGATTAGGTATGAGAAAAATAAAGAAGGTAAATCTTTTGCTAATGACTCTTTATTTGAAAATAAAATTCTAGTTGAGTTAACATTTGAAGAAAATGAGTTGGCTGAGGTTATGGATGATGGTTTTATAATTGATAATTTTGTTGGGGATGGTAATATTTTTTAGTTTTATAAAAAATAATCCAATCCAAAGCATGGTGCCCGACCAGAACTCCTAACAAATAAGTTTCAACTACTTGAGGTAATTGAAGAAAGTATGATTGATAATTTTCAAGAAGTCAGGGAAGTGTATGTTGAGGATTGGTTGTTTGAATGTAAGCATGGATATATTCAAATTTTTCATCTACCAAATCTGAGCCCCAATGTCAAAGGAGTCGCTAGAGGGAAAAAATGTATGGTTGCATCATATGGCCACTAATTATTATTTCGTAAAGGCTCATACTTCTCTCAGCCCGTGATTGGTTTCACATGAGTAATTTCTTGTCTTTTCTTCTTGGGGTGGGATCTTCCTTCTTGTATACATATGCTTATAAATAAGTTTCAGCTTTGCAAGTTTTTGTTGTGCTTAGCTTAACTTTGGTTTTTGACTTGCTAGTTGCTCTGCTCCCCTCCACCCATCTACAAGAAGCTCGCTATCATTGCTTTGAATCTGTTACCCAGTGGATGCTAGGCACTGGTCTTGCCCAGAGACATGTTGGATTCTCCATTTCCTTTCACTCCATGTCCCTAGACAGAGCCAGTTGTTGGCCCACTTATGGTCCCCCATTTTAAATTTTTAGAAACTAAGTCCATCTCATGATCAAATCAGAATTTGCACTCTTTTCTCATAATATCACGTGAGGATGGTATTTTATAAAAATTTCAGCTAGTTCAGAGAATCTGGTTCAAAAAGTTTATATTTTGGTTCAAAAGAACGGGTTCAAATTCTGGTTCAAAAATACAAGTTCAAATTTTGGTTCAAAAGTGCAGGTTCAAAAGCTATAAAAATTTGGAGTTTAAATATCAAAGTTCCTTGATTAAAAGGTGCAACTTCAAGTTCAAATAATTTTGAACTTAAAAGTTCAAAGTTCAAGGTTCAAATCAGGCATGGAAGAACAAAGACAAAGTGATGAATGAAGGAAAGATAGATTTTGTCATTTTGAACTTTCATTTGAACTTCAAAAGTTCAAATTCTCAAAATGACTGTCAAAATATGCACATCCGAAGGTCTGAAAATGCATTCAAACTTTCATTTGAACTTTAAAAGTTCAAATTCTCAAAATGACTGACAAAATTTGCACATCCAAAGGTCTGAAAATGCAATAAAAAAGGTTGGAGATTATTTAGATCTGATGTTGACCCACCTATTATTTTGGTCATAAGTATTCCGAGATTTAATCTTATGGCTATGAGAGCTCATATTATATATTATTTTAATACTTTCTTAGAATTGAGTAGCTTGTGACCATGTATTTGCAGAGCTTATTTTTTTAGCAGAAAATTAGTCTTAGTACAGGGGGCATAACGTTTTATTTCACCGTTGGATTTGGCCACATTTTTGATATGTTGTAGAGAGGCCAATTGTGCTAGATCTAACCAAAGCGATTTTCAAAATTGAATCAGATTAAAAATTTATGATTAACTGATTAAGGGTCTATCAAAGTGACCAACAACTTCTTATTTTAACTAATTTTAAACATTAGTTAAAATGTCTCATTTTTGTAATGAGTAGACCCGATAGATGTTATAGATTGTAATGGCATATGATTATATTTTAGTTATCAGAAATATAAGAAGAAGTTGAGGGATTTTCAAGAATCAACTATGTAATTGAAAAGTTACGGGAAAGAGGATTTTCTAGAATTCTCTATAAAAGAGAAGGTTTTTCAAAGAAAAAGGGTTGGTTCTTCTTCTTTTTCTAGAAGTCTGTGGGCTGCATGGAAGGGAGCTCAATTTTTTGATTTATCTTTTGGATAGTAGGGAAGTGAAGGGATGAGATTTTGATTTTTTAAATTTTTTTATGGGTAAGGTACTATGATCTGTCAGTCATTTTATTATGTATTTGGAAATAAAGAGAAATAGATAACAAGTCTGTGTGCTTATATTTATCTCTCTGATTGAAATATGTCTGTGGGTTATTCTTAGTCATTTTCAGATGCTTTCTTTCTCCATATTGAAAAGTATGTGCATCTAATAAAATCTGTAGTTTTTGTGCATCCATACGTGCAAATGAAATGATCAACTTCATCTTATTTTTCTGTAAATAAGAAGGCTGATTGCATAGTTTGTGTGCCATGCATTTTATCTTCTTTCAAATTATCTAAGTTAGTAATCATATCTATTTCATTGTCATGAGTGGATATTAATCCGCCCTTGTGTCTTCCGGTTAAAGACATAGCTGTATATCTTAAAAGAGGGAGCTGTACCTCTCAATTTAAAGGAAGATTACCAATTTATTGATAATCTATCCAACTATTAGTGCTCATTGTACTTTGGTCTAGGCATTTGGAGTTAATTTATATATTCATTTTTGAAGGACAAATCTTTTTACTAACAATGTAGAATTAGGAATTGATGTTCGTTGTGATTCTAATAAATTTTAGGTGCATAAAGGTTATTTGAATGTGAATGTGAATCAATCAATTGAGTTGAGTCATGATTGAGTATGTAGAGATGCACATTAAATGATTAGTAGGAAAATGCAATTAAATATTATATTGGTTAAATTAAATGGTTAACATGACAATGTTATAATGGATTATTACTACATGCATTGTGGCTAGCGGAATTAGATTATTTATATGATGATGTAATTGGATTAAACTACATTGAAATGTAAATGGTGTTCTAAAGTAAAATTGATGTCAAATGGGTGTTGTATGATGATTCGATTCTTCTTATGCCTTAGTGTGTACTTGTGTTATCTTGAGGAAATTCATTTGCAAATATTGTTTTGGATAATTGGTGCATTACGTTGAATTGGTTGCAAAGGAAATATGCTTGAATATTGTCCATTATGTACATTGATTATATGTTTGATTTTTTTTCCTTGGACTACTAATATTTGGACTTAGTGTGCAAGAAATTTGACCATGGAAATAAATCAGGGAACCAAAGTTAGACCATTATGAAATCGGTTAAATCCAAGGTTGCATCTAATGAGATAGAAAACCTCATTGTAATGTGTTTTATTTCATATATGTCTATGCTTGAAATGGATGTTAATTATAAATTGTAATCTATAATTGTGTGTAATTATAAGTGGATATGCCAAGTGTATTGTGATGTGTTGTGTAGTGTCAATTGACATATGTTGTGTAGATGTTGTGACATGGCATGTCCACTTGGAGAGCTTGAGTATCCACCTTCCCCACTTGATGCCTAGTTGTGTTTCCAATAAGTACCAGTTGGTTTGTGAGCCCAAAGTGAGGTCAAATCCATTGGAACTGGTAGGTGAACCTAATTGGAGTTTTTGAGGGGTCATATGGGCACCCATGGTTGAGTTTAACCCATTTTTTACTAGTCCACTTCATATACCTATGGGTAAAGGGATTTTTTAGCTATAGGACACCTTATTTTGACTTGGGGAAACCTCCAAAAAGTTGATTCTCCAAGATGAACGAAAATCAACTTTTGGAAGCATGGTCTTGGGTAGAACACCTTCTATTTGGATGACAAAACTTGTTCACCTTTTCTAGTCACATTTTTAGGGACCCATTTTTAGTATGTGTAAGGGGTATGGGGAAAAGAAACTAATTCAAAATCACATCTATTCCAAGGACTTAGAGAATGTGAGGATTTGGAATTTAGAGGGGAAATTGGAGAGAGTTTCTCTCAATCACCTACTCTCTAACTTTTAGAGAAAACTAGTGAAGGAATGAAGATTTGGGGGGAATGGACAAAAGGGAAAAACTTCAACAAAATCTTACCATAAATTCTATTTGCAAGGTTGGTGGCTCCATGCTCTCTCCTCCATTAGTGGTGTTTTTTCATATGGCTCCATGAAGGAATAAAGATAGTTTTTTTTTGTTGATAGTGGCTTTGTGTGTAGAGATATTGTTTTTACATCATGTTATTGTTGTAATTATTTGATGTTTTAGCTCTTGTCATATTTGTAACTATGTGTATATGTGCATATTGAAAATATTGTATGTAAGGGATTGTGAAAGGCCAAACTCACCCTTGGGAGGGCATAGTAGCCTTGAGGGTTAAGGGAAGAGGATAGCCTCTTGGTGTAGAGTCTCTCTCTTGGGGAGAGAGGGATGCATCATGGATTAGGGGGTCCATGGCAGGTTTTAAGCATTTGTTCTTTGGGGGTCATAAGGGTTATTGGCCACATGGTTAAGCATGTTGTGGGAGAAATGATGTTATGTTACATTGTGAAAATGTGAAAATATTTCCTTTTTGAAGGCTTCTTACTTTGTATTGCCTTATTCTTCCATTGGGGTATTTGATCCACCTTCACCCTTGGGAAGCTTTGTTTTAAAGATTCATGTGTTAAGCCTTGGAGCGAATTTTTTTTTTGTCAATAATTGTTGTATTGTTGTAGCTGTTGATTTGAGTGTTACCTATCTCTCCTTGGTTCCCCAAGCTCGAGGCTGGTCTCTTAGAGGCCTAGACTAGGAGGTGAGCTCCCATGGTGAAGTTGCAAACTTATTTGCAGGTTATGCATATGGATCTGAAGTTTAAAAGTGGTGGTGAAGAAAGGAAATGCAATGCTTTGCAAAATGTGGATTCTCTCCTTGTTGAACTTCTATAAAATAGTACTTTATTGAGAAAAGAAAAGATGATTATGTAACCATGAAATATGAAGGTTAAGAAGGTTTAGACATATTATGTTTAGAAAATTAGCTGTTGTTATAAAGCTATGTGTTCCAAATAAAAAGGAGTTGTAAGGTATTTTTGCAAGGGAATGAATAGAAACCTCATTTGAAATTTAGTTATTGATGTAGATGAATAAGTTCTCAAAAAATGTATTATGGGAGCAGTGTTATAAATATCTTTTGTTTATTTTAAATGAAATTAGTGTTCAAGAAAAGTTAGGTTATTGCAAGGAATATTTAAAAGAAATGCATTTCTAAGTTGTTGGTCATAGAGTGTTGCTTGCATTTTCAAGAAACAAAAAGAAAATTTGTGTTATTGCATGAATATTTTGGAAAAGCCTACATTCTTAGTTATTGATACATTTGAAAAAAATATAAATTTGATTCTTATCTTTTTTCCAAATAACAACAAAATAAAGTTTATTTTTGTGTGTCTAGTTTTCAATAAAAAAATTAAATGCCTTATGAAACTAAATGTGAATATGAAGATTCACTAATAAATGCAAACATTTATATATAAATACTTATGTTATTTAAAAGAAAATAATTTGTGTTACATGTATTAATGCCAAAAAGAGATTATATAAAAATATATGTATTGTTGTTCTTCTCATTTATAAAAAAAAATAGAATACAATAAAATAATATCCTTTGAGCCCATCCTCCATTATAGAAGCTCCTTGACCTGCAATAATAAACACCAAAGAATAATAATAGAAGAAGAGAGGGGAGGAGGAGGGTGGAGGAAAATAGATTTTAGGGTAAATTCCTTCCCAAACCCTAATTTTAAGTTAGGGTTTGGGAAGACGAAGATGAGGAGAGAAAATGAGATAAAAAGCTCATTCCTCTTCCTCTTGTGAGAATCCCTATTAGGGTTTCAACAATAATAATGCTATTTTATTAGTATGTTGGAAATTCAAACTTGGGTAGAAAGACTTTTAGTGGGAAATTAATTTTCCCTTTTTCTTTTATTGATTGTGACTTTCTTTTTTTTAATATATGGGTAATTTATATTCTAGAGTGAATTTAAGTTTAAAGTGTGGATATAATTTAATTGATTGATAGGGTTATTCAAAAAGGGCAAACCTTAAAGTGTTTTTAATCTATAGGAAGATTTAGGTTGAATTAAATGTAATTATTCATTAGGTTACAAAGGAGATATCCCTTTTATTATTCGATTTATATGAGAACATTTAGTAAGCGTAGTAGGATGAATAATAAAAATAAAATATTACTAATTAAATTATACGTGAAAAGTTAGCGAAGTATAGTGGGTTATAATTAAATTATTTATGACACTATTTTAATAAAATAAATAATTATAGTAATATTAATGTTATAACTTTATTAAAGCAAATTGTTAGTTAAGATTAAATGTTAATTTTAACCTATGGGGACAACGTAGTTAAATTAAATATGGAAGAACTAATAAATCTTGTTGAACTATATTAAATGGGATTTTAAACTCAAATTTTAATGGAAATGACTAAGTACTAAGAGGAGGGCTATAATTGTAATAATGTTAAATAATAGAAAGATTAAGTTATCTTAATTTCTTTGTTCAACCTAAAAGATGAGGTTCATAAGTAATTAATTACATAGTGATTTTGATAAGGTTTAATCAAACTTGGACCTTGTATAAGATACTTTAGTAAATAGTATTTAATGAAGTTATTAATCTTAAGGGGTTCATTTTGTAACTTAAAGAGAGATTTAATAAATTTTTTTTTAGGGGAGATTTAATTTAATGAATTTCCTATCAAATGCATTAGGGGATTAACATCCTTAGGTCTCGATAATGTTTCTAACTTAGAAAGAAATGGGAATATAACTCTTTGGGCATGATTGGTTAATGATTTAAACTTGACGAACTTGAATGCTCCTCTTACCAAGTCAATTGTTTAACTGAGACCTAGAATGTTAACCTTAGAGGGAGGTTGACTTAGTCATTCACGTTGGTGTAATCCACACAATTGGTGATGGTCATGTACCCCAAACTTAGTTTATTAACCATATATGCTAACCATACTCTCAAACTGTATCCTTTGGTAGGTACTGTGTACTCTAACGTGCCAGCGTAGTGAAACTTTAGTGCTTAAAAAAAATTGGTGTGTTCTTGCCCTAAATTTTTGGCATGAAATTGTTGGAATAATGGAAGGGTGTGTACTGAGAGGGGAGGGGTGAATCAATACCCTTAAAAATTTTATCAATTAATATTTAGTCCTCATTACTTGCATAACTGACCATTGTAGTTTCTCTACTTTATGCATGCAATATCATAGCATAAATGTAAATGCATGTAAAAAAACATTGAAACATTCATGAAACTCATATACTCATGATGCAAGTATTTGATAATGCAAAAAACCTTGTTAGAAGGTAAAAAATGCGGTGGGGATGAAACCCACAAAGATTCATTATTTGCAGAATGGAAGGTGCCTATTAGGGCTACAATTTGTGATCACTTCTGATGATCTTACCTTGTTAGGAGTAACATGTTAGACTTTTTAAGTCTACTTGGTTAACATATTTTAGCAACGCAATTTATGTGTGCACTCAGTTAAGAGATTTACATAAAGACTGTTAAGTCCACCTTCTTACAGGATTTTACTGCTTGCTACAATTGTTAGAGAGTAACAAAATATGTATGACCTGATAGATTTCAATCTTGAATTTCTGATTACAAATCCATTAAGTTCACAAAATGTATAAATCACCTATTGTGATGGATAATACCTTTGTTCTTCTTGGTAGCCTTGAATGTAGTTCTTGATAACTGAATTCTTATTTATTTGTCCTTCTGCATGAAATCCTCTATCTAATCCATAGATGTCCTTGACAACTAAAATCATCATGTTCTTGATTGACTAATACATCTATATATACAAGATTTTGACCTAATTAGGTTTCACACTTTTCTTCAATAACTCTAAGATCAAAGGTTTACAACTTGACCTTGATCTCCTAGTTTGCATGAATAAAATCAGTTAAACTAATTATATCCATCATTTACACTTTTATTGATCCACAATAATTGATTTTCCAGCTAAGAAAGAAGCTATTTTAAAGACTAAAGTGCTTTAGCTGACGTGTAGTTTGAGATACGCTTTTTTCAGTGAGATGCTGTCTCTCGGTGTAGAATGGTGCTCGATGATGTCTCTGTGTACTAGTGCTTGGTGATGTACTTTTAGATTGATGATCAGTTGATATCTCTGTAGAATGGTGCTCAGTGATGTCTCTGTGTACTAATGCTTGGTTGATATACTGCTCGGTGTTCAAATCATTTCGATGACCACTGCGCTCGGTGAATGCTGTTGCTCAGTGAGTGCTATCGCTCAGTGATCATGACCGACCAAAAATTTCTGCTTGTATACTAATGACAACTTCTGATCCTTTAAGGATCATCAATCTCCCCCTTTGGAATTAGTATCAAAAAATGATAACAACCCTTGAATCAATCATACAATTTCTGATAAGCCTATTATTTACAAAAAGTGTCTCATAGAAAGGATCTACCTAGCTATGAAGTATCCTTAGTGATTGTGTTCCCCACATAAACCTATGAGGTTTTATATCCACCATTCTCTTTAGGCACTTCACTATTAAGGGTACCTACTGGTGTGTTCATAATACTAGAAATCAAAGAAAGTGTTGCTTCTCTAGGTTCTTTTATCTTCATCATTTCTACCATAGATACTGAAACCTTCATCTGTGTCAATTCTTGTTTCATACCAAAAGAAGGAACTTTAACTATACTAGAAGATGTAGACTTAATCTTGTCAGATTTATTCTATTCACTACTTACCTTAGAAGAAATGACATTAGCAGAGTTTTCTTTGGATTCAGTGGGTTCTTCAAAGTGCACTTTCTTTTCTTTTGAATAATTTAAATTAGAATCACTCTTACCTGAAACATCAATGATTTTTTTTAATACAACTTCCTTCACAAAAAAACTACCAGACTTACCATGATCTTGCTCAACCTTTCTATTCCTCAAACTATATGTGCTCCTTGCTTGAGCCACACCTGTAATAGTAAGAGACCTTACCTCTTCATCACTAGGTCTTATCAATTGAAAATCCTTACTCTCATCATTTACAACATAAATTGAACATTGTTTCTCATTGTCAAAAACTTAAAAAAATTGATGCTATTGGGTTACAAAATTTTTCTTTTTTGTTCTAGATCATAAATGTCTCCTTCATCATCAAAAGAATCATACTCAATCACTGCATTATTTTTTGGAATAAACCCTTCATAATCTATCATAAACATATTGATAGTCTTACCATCTTTACTTTGTTGATCTTGACCATCATTTTATTCATCATATTTAGTCAAAGATTATGCAACTACACACTGAAAAGAAGGGTGCAGTGTATTTAAGGGTACACACCACAATGTATGCTCCATGTTATTTATTTTTCAGTGGGTCAAGGGTGTCTTTTTTATTTTTCCCTTTTAAATTATCTTGGATGGGTTTACCATCTTTAAAATTTGTGTGATAAAGCATATCCTACAACCTCATAGACCCGTCATTCTTCTAAAAACTATTATGCCTATCATTTTATAGCTCTTTCTAATTTATAGCAACCTTATAACTCAAATCCTTAACAAAAACCATTAATTTATCAATTTTATCCTCCTCTTCAGGAGTTTTTCTTTGAGGTCCCTTAGGATTTTGCAATATTCTGACATCATCCCTTTTCCCTATCTTCCCTAGAACTTTACTATTGTTTTCAATACTCAGAGCTACTTTAAAGGCATCTGCAATAATTCCAACATATTTAGAACTCAAATCATATCCAAACTTGGGATCAAAAGGATTTAGATAAAACACCAAACACATTGCATCATTAGCCCTAAGATGGTGAGGAATTTTATTTAACACCTTAACGAATCTACTGTTAAAATCTAAAATAATCTCATTGGGATTCTTTTGTATTTTTTCATTTCTTCTAATTTGAATTTAGAATTTGTATGATCCCCATAGTTTTCCTTGAAAAATCTTTGAAATTCTTTCCAATATACAATATGACCATCTAACGGGCCCTTGTACCATTCTTTGGCATCATCAAGCAATGATTGCATAAAAAACTTCATTATCACATCCTCATGCTGAACCTCAAAGTTATCCAGCACATTTATGAATTCCTTGATATGATATTCACCAGACACACCCCCATTTCTTGAAAAGTTAGGAATCTCATACCTCAAAGTATTATCTATATGATTAAGATAACCATGGATACCCGTTAAGTCAATTTGGCTATATGTATTCAAATGGTTGTGTGGTCGTAAGATAAGGTTATTGCCATAATTTTGGGGACTAGAATTATTCTAAGGTGGAGGGGAAAGTTGTGCATTAGGTTGAAATTTTTTTTGTACAAGGGAAGGTTGAGGATTTAATTGTTGGGCCTATAAATTCATGAAATATTGCAATAATTGTTAATATTGTTTTTGTTGGTACATCTGATCTTGCATAGGATTTACTAGCTAAGGTCCTAGTAAAGGAATTGAGATCTGGGGGACAGATACATGTGGTACCTATAAAGGTATTAAAGGTTCAAGAGGGGGAGCATTGGTACTTGCATTTGGTCTTGGTATCAAAACAACTTCCTGTCGAGTTAGAAAATCAATCACATGCTTAGGATTTTCTTGAGCTTTAAAATTTGTCATATTCTATTGTTGTGGCTCTTCATCCTCTCTTTTATCCATAACATCTAATTCTTTCATTCTCCTAAGTAACTGTAACTTTCTAACCAACATTTCTTGTCTAGTGTATTCAACCTCAATTTCTTCAAGTTCTTCCTTAATCTCTTCATCTGTGAGCTCTCTAGTTTTCATCTTTGAGGAAACATTTGAAGTTTCCCTAGTATACAAAGTTTTATCCTTATCCATGAATGAATCAATGTTACTATTAGGGAAGTTATGTTTTGGTTTCTCTATTTCAGTATTTATCAATAAACCATTAAATATATTTTATTGCTTGGATTTCAAGCTAGCCATTTCCTCTCTTTTTAGATGCTCCTTCCGAGATTCTCTATCTAAATTATGCCTGAAAATACTTAGCCATTACTTCCAACCTTTTATTAAAATCCCTAACCCTTTCAACTTAAGACTCTTGAATATTTTCAGGAGCTTTAGGAGGTTCAGTATGAGATGTGACTTTGAAGCCCATATCTTCATCAACATAAATTTGATTACCATCATCATCATAACAATAGTATCCAGACTCTCTTGGCATCTCAGAATAGTATCTATGGGCACTGGGGGATGGTTCACTAGAGTAAGAATCATTCTGACCTATCATTAAAGGAGTATATTGTAAATATTTAATATTTGAAACATTATTACTAGAATAAGGGGGAATATAACCACTAGATGGCAAAGATGGCTTACTTCTTGATTCTCTTTGTTGCCTTATTTTCCCTTCATCACCAGTTAGTCTATGTGTCCTCCCCTGATACAAAGACCTTCTTTCATGTATATTTGGTTCTAATTGGTAAGAGAACCATAATTATTCTCTTCTTTATGTACCAAACAATCTATTTTTCTTACTTGTATCACAAAAATAAGATTTCACTAGATTGAAACCTTAGAGTCGCCACCCTTCACAGGACAATATAAATATTTGAAAAAGTTTCTCAAAATAGATAATAAAATTGTTAGAGTAATAAAGTGATTCCACTTATTAATTAAATCATCTTGATTTAATTATTATGTCACTTATTATCTCTATTTCACTTAAACTAAACTTTAGGCATATAATAATAATAATTTTATTAATTATTATTATGCAACCTAGATTTTCCCCTTTAGGGTTTCCCTTTTAGGGTTTTGATCACCTTCATAAGGTTTGATCTCTTTGTATTTTGCATTCCCTCTCTGAATGAATATTTTGTCTTTCAGAACTTTTTACTCTCCAAGCTTTTCTTTTTTAACAGGTTATTTTGCATGTAGATGATCTTGGCTTATGAATTGTTTGAATTCTAACATGGTATCAGAGCCTTGCTGTTGCTGCCCGTTCTTGAGTTTTTAAAGTTTTTGGAGCTCCAAGGGTTTCAATTTTTTTCTCTGAGATTTTAGTGGATTTTGGGAGGATTTATTTTTTGGAGGACTTTGGACAAAAACTAACATTTGGGTTGCGTCTGGAATGCCCCAAAACCCCCATTTTCATATAAGACACGTCCTATTTTGACAAAGTTGAAATTTGGGTTCTATTTTTGCATGCACAACCCTTGGCATATTTTACTAGGCACAAAACTACATCTATTTTGACACTGCCTCGATTTTTGTACTACCTCAATTTTGATGCCACCTCAAAATCCACACCCAGCTTGCATGGAGGAGAGAGAAAATGATTTTTTCCAATTTTTGCATGTAAAAAAAAATTGGGGAAAAAATCTACCTTAATTTTTATGTTGCCTTAGTTCCCGTGCTACTGATGTCAGCGGTCACAGGTTAGAGAGCGTGGTTAAATTTGACGGCCACCAAACCATCATATAACTTGTTTTTTTCCATAAGGAGAAGCTTGTGGTTTTTTCGCTCTATCTGGAGAAAACAGAGGCCGATTTATGACTTCCTTATATCGCTGGAAAGCTCTTTCTGAGACAAGCACTGTTTTGGGAGTTAGATTTTCTGATTTTTCCATCTTGTAGGTTTGTTTTCTAGTGAAAGTCTGGGTTCCTATTTTCACTCTGGGAGCCATATCTTGCTCATCTAGACTCCATTTTTTGACTTCCGCATGGCATCATAAAGATGGTTCCGTTCTCTTTCTTCTTGTATGGGTCTCACACCTAGAATTTTCTCCAAGTATATTTTATTTAGTTTTTTGTTTTTTAGCATTCTGGTGGATATTTTGGATGTTTTTGGTCCTGGGATTGTTTTCTATTCATGGGATGAATTCTTTTTAGCTGTTATTCATGTTTCTATAGCTTTCTGTCATTCCTCAATAATGTAGACATTTTTTTCTGTAGCTTTTCTTTTTTTGCAAACACACTCAGATAAAGTTCCATCTGATGGATGTTTGGGATCCTGCACAATTTGTGCTTGATTGTGCTCACACTATATTATAAAGTGCCATGAGGGGGTTTGATGTTTTTCCTTGTTTTCCATCTACCTTTGTCAAGTGAGTGTTCCTTCCATGACATTAGCCTCATGATGTGTGTCTAGTGAGTGTTCCTTCCATGACACCATCCTTTATTTGTGCTTGTATGTTCTTCATCATGCAGTGTTTCTTGGCAGTCTATTTTAGTGTACCTTTCATACCTATCCCTGCTCAACATTATGGGGGGGGGGGTATCTCCTCTTGGTTATAATTCTTCGTTGGTTCAATTGATCAACTCTTCAAGCTTTGTTTACAGTCTTCTCTACCTGATCATGTTCTATTATATTGGAGGTTCTAGCAATTATTTTTTGACAGTGTTTGCAACTTCATGCTTTAGAGCGTTCTACATGTTCTTCCTTTGTTCCTATTTTCTGGGACATTCTCTAGTTTGGAGGCTTCTTCAGTCCTTCACTAGGCTTCATCTCTTTTTGGAGAGAGGTTTTTCCCACTGGGTTTTCTCATTTTTTCTCCTCTTTACAAAGATTTTTTTTGTACTTGGGTACCTGATCTAGCCTTGTTGCCAGTACCCATTTCCTACTTTCAATAGCTATTTCTAGGTTTTTAGCTTCTCCCTAAGTTTATCTTAAGGGGGGGGTGTTAGACTAATAAACAGATTCCACTTATTAATTAAATCATCTTGATTTAATTATTAAGTCACTTATTATCTATATTTCACTTAAGCTTAACTTTAGACATATAATAATTAATTCTTTTATTAATTATTATTATGAAACCTAGATTTTTCCCCTTTAGGGTTTCCCTTTTATGGTTTTGATCACCTTCATAAGGTTTGATCTCTTTGTATTTTGCATTCTCTCTCTGAATGAATATTTTGTCTTTCAGAACTTTTTGGTCTCCAAGCTTTGCTTTTGTAACAGGTTATTTTGCATGCAGATGATCTTGGCTTATGAATTATTTGAATTCTAAAAAAATTTAACCAATATTGCTTATATAAATCAAACTCTCCGCCCACACAAGACCACTAATGATTTATATGTAAAAGGAAACATAAGATATATCTTTATTCATTTACTGAATCATTATTTTACTTGATAAATATCTGAAAATATCCCCAACAAAGTTTCCATTTATGTTGGTATTTTTTCTTTCTACCCTCGATTCTAAAATATTATTAATATTCATCATGATTGTCAGAGAACATATTGAAATCAATCATTACTTTATCCACAAACTAAAGACAAGAGAATCCCAACAATGACAAGGGCTCAAGAAAAGAGACAACATTATCAAAAAAATTTCTATTTGCAATAGGGATACATGGTGTCAAAATGTTAACTTTGTGTTACATCACCTCCATCAAGAGAGAAACTCCCTTAGCTCTTACAACTTTCTTCAAGTCTTCAATTATAATTTCATACTCTTCTATTTTCAAATTAAAATCACTGGGAAAATAAACATCTGTGGAAGTAGGTGGCACATCACCTGGTAACTCAACAACCTTAGGCACCTTAGAAACCTTCTCAGATAGTTCATTTACATGTTTTTCCAAATCAACATTATACCTTAAAACCTCTTCATACTTATTGGCTAGAGAAATCATGTTTTCATACATCTATGCATGTATTTTTTCTAAATCCTTTGTTTTTGCCTTATTTAGGAAAGAAGCATGAACCATCAAATCAACAACCTCTATGTTGCTAGTGTCCTGCATGTTCAAGATTATTCTATCTCCTTGTATTTTTCCTTCAGTATTTACCATATGTGGTTTTTGAGTTGCAGGAGAAAAATACCACTATGTTAACATTTTTAATTTTGAATCGAAACTTGATCCTCTTGTGACATCACCATAGACAAATTATGACTAAAACTAGGGATCTGGATGTCTTCTAATATGATCAATGATAAATGTGGACTCAATATCCCACCTAGGAAGCAACAACATACCAATTTCCTTAATAATTATTCTAGCCTGTTCCACAGTCAATTCTATAGTTGTTGGGTCAAATTGTTGCAAAGAAACAAGAATGTCCTCATTCCATTCAGTTTCATCATGACTTAAATCCATTGTGTTTCTCAACTCATTCAACTTCATTTTTATAAGGAAACTCTTGAATTCATCCATGTGGATAAAATTGTCATGAATCATAAAATTTTGGGCAAATAATTCTCTTCTCCCAATTCCTCTTTTCTTTCCTCTCTCAATTTCTTCGTAATCTCATGGAAACATTTTCCTGTTTCCTAAATAAATGCCTTTGCAGTATCCTTTGGAACACAGTCCTTAGGTGAGATAATTTTCTATTTCTTCATAAGTGGTTCATGTGCTGATGACACCCCATCACTGGATCCTTCTTCTTCTAATTCTTCACCCTCTTCCTCACCACCATAAGATACAACCTCATCTGGAACCTTCTGCTGAGAAACCACAATTCTTTGAGGAAACCTTGCCATATTTGAATTGTAATTTCTTAGCACTTGATCAATTATTTCTACATAAGACAAGTCATAGTAAAAGCCAAGAAAATCACTGACTTCTTTGAACTCTTTCTCTATTCTCATAAAATCTCCCCATTTCCTCCTTCTCTCTTGCACCTCACTTTTCTCCATCAAATTTATTACTACATCATCTTCATCCAGGGTTTGATGGTCAGGAATCACCTTCCAAGGAGTCATTTGGGAGAGTGAAGTTTTGATAAATTTTTGAGGATCACAAAATCTTGTTGGTGCTGTCACCATCTCATATTTATTCTAAAAGGTATTTAATTCTTCCAAATATTTCTTACCAATAGAGAAAATAGAAACATTCCAGAGCCTAGGAAAAAAGGTACTCCTCTTATGAGTAGCAAGGTACTTTGTTTCAACTAAAAATAATTTCCAAAGAAACTCAATTACAACAATCCTTGGTGGAACTAAATTTGGTCGAATATGGGGGGGGGGTGTGGATAGACATAAACCTTGAATATAGTGATGTTGTCAAAGAAGTAGAAACCACCCCAAAGAAGTAGAAATATCTTTTTTCTAACACCAAGAAAATCAAGAATAGGGGAAACAATATAGTTTTCAAAATATAAGAAACATTAAGAAGGAGAGCTACTATCCCACACATGGGTCCACAATTGAACATGCAGTGAAACACCAAAGTCTTCCATTTTTTGGGATTAATTCTTTGTCCATCTCATTGAAATTATGGTACAAAATTAAATGACACATGATAGAATAGATCTTAAAATCAACCTTTGCAATATTCTTTTGAATCTCTACTAATCCTTCATGAATATTTTTCACCAAATAGCCCATGAAATCATAATCAGTGTTTACCTCTAGATTTTGTATCACCATAGGCATCATCAATAAATCTCCCAACACTGTCTTGTCACCATCCAAACCTAATACATTACACAAAACATAAACTATGAAGGCCATGTATTTGTGAAATGTACATAGATCATAGGGCTCATTGATGTTATTAGGAATTGGAATGATTTTTCTCTTAGTCTTAGGCATATATATTGGAATTAAAGACTTCTTCAACATTTCTGTGTGGGCATGGTAACTTATTTTTTCTCTGTCAAAATCTATATTAGTGCATGTAGCACCTGGAATTTGAAAATTATCTACAAAGATCCTTCTATCAATAGTGACTAGGGCATGCTTATTTTTTCTCCGCATAACCTTGGTGATAGGACAATAGGATTTGGATAATTCTCTCAATAAATTCACATCAATAAACACATCAGGAACTATCAATTTTGCAAGGTTCTGTAACACCCCAAAATTGGCACCTAATAATCCAATCAATTTTGGTGCATTCCTCCAGTTTTCTCATCTTCAAAGTCCTATTGTACTAGGCAAATTCTTCTCCTAATTGACTTTAATTGACTGAGTTGCAAATGTAGAAAACCCAAATTTGCATAAATCTGACATTATATTTAATTCCTAAATTCTCAAATTTTATTAGCTAAAAAACCCCTATGATTAATTGATTTAATCCTAAAGTCTTAAGTGCTTTTAATTAAATCAATCCCACCCCCTTTAGCTAATATACATAAAAGGAATTGAAAGGTTATTTAATTATTGGATGAATTATCCTCAAAAAGGAATTTCATAATTCCATGTGAAAAGACACTCATGTGGCAATAATTCACCCTTTTATTTAAATAATCTTTTCATTTTTGTCTCAAAAGAGAATGAAGAGAAAAATGTTTCTTTTCAAGAAACTCTTCACTCTCTTTCCATGGTTTTCTATAAATTGGACCTCTTTTTCTTCATTGAAGAGGATGATTTTGGAGAGCATCAAATCTATAGTCATTTTTTTCATCAATTCTTTCATGTTTCAAGCTTAAATTTGCATAATTAGGCTAGTTTTAATTGGAATTGAAGATATAATGCTTTCATTTATGATTCATTTCTATATCTAACATTTCAATTTGATGCTTTCAAGA